>JANHFK010009561.1:4221-15814 GCA_036250565.1 Sibynophis collaris | reverse complement strand
AAAAACCCCCATCCCATCCCATCCATTTGCGGAGGGGATGTTGCAAGCCAAAGAGCGGAAAGCGCGCCGCGGCACCTTCCCGCAAGTATATCTTGACCGACGGCAACCATTCTGCCGTCGGAATGGCAAGCCGCTTGTTCTGAAGGCAGAAGAAGGCAAGAGCCGAGCGGCGTAAACAAGGATTCCTGCGCACTGAGGCGGATTTGGAAAGGCCCGGGCGAAACGTTAACAGGATTAACCTCTTCCGACGCCCCAAGCCATCCGCGTCTCTCCTCCCCACCTGTTGAAGGCTCTCTCCTCCGTCCGGCTTAGCGCACGCCTCCTTTCCCCCGGCGGCGGGAATGAGCAGCTGCAGCTCTCAGCCTGTCACGGAAACAGCTGCTTCAAGCGCTTGGCCGGGCGAAGGGCAGCTCGAGGAAGGCGGGCAGCCTGCCGAGGGGGAAACCGGGGTGGGGTGGGGAAAAAGCCAGGGAGCCTTTTACTCTCCCGTTCCCAGCGCACACACAGACACAGACACAAACACACACACACCAAGCCTGGGAAGAAGAGCGAGTTCTGCTCTGGCTGTGTAAGAAAGCGCGGCTTCCCTCTGGCGTTTGCAGCCGGGAAAGCTCGGCGTTGCCGGGGATTATTTTTCTTTATTTCCCCCCCTGGTTCCCCGCCTCCCTTTCCCGGCGAAGTTTTCCAAGGTGTGGTTTCAAAGCAACCTCCCATCCCTTGTGCCCGGCTCCCGCTGAGCTCCGGGAAGGAGGAGGAGGAGGAGGAGAGCCTTTTGGGGTGAGGAGGAGGCGTGTGGGCGGCCGTGCCAGCTGAGCAACCGGTGCTAAAGAAGCGCCTCGTAGCTTTGAGGGGGGAGGAGAGAGAAGAAAGGGGAGAATGCGGAGTCTCCTTTCAGGGACGCCGAAGCGGCGGGAAACCAGCACCGCCGCCACCAGAGTCTAAGCTTTCGGCGGCTCCAGACAGGTGAGGCGTGGAGCGGCCGGGCGGCCGCCTGGGAGCAGAGACCCAAGCGGGTTCCTTCGCTCCCTTGCAAGGGAGTAGGCGTAGTTTTGCATTCCTGCCTCCGCCGGACTTCGACCTGGAGTTTACCAGTCGTCTTAAAGAGAAATGGACGGTCAGACCTGCACGGCCCCGAGCGACGTGGCTCTCTCCAGGTAAGCACCCGCTCTCCTACCTGCTTTTCCGAAAGGTAGGGTTGGGGGTTTTTTGTCGCCGAAGGGCAACGGCGCCCCGTTTAGCAAAGTTCAACGGGTGTGTGTGTGTGTGTGTGTGTGTGTGTGTGTAAGTGGCTCTCCTGTTCCTCCACCTCTTAGTGCCCCCTTCCTTTAAAAAATAAAAAAACTTACCTGGCTAAGAGGTCAGTGCTTCACTTAGGCGAGCTCTGGGGATGATGGGTCTTACGGAGACGGTGACCAGCTGCCCTCCGGAGGGCGAGGAACAGTCTCTTTGCCTTTGCGGTGGTTTGACTGGGAATGGCAAGTTTGCCTGAACTTTTAGGGGAAGGGAGTCTCCGAGTTAAAGACGCTGGATAAACATGCATAGAGTTGTATCGCGCACCTTACTTGAAAAAGTACAAGGTACGAAGATCCGAAACTTGGTTGTAAATTCAGCTGGGTTATGTGCTCTTTATTCCTAGGTAAGATTCGGTTTTCTGTGAGTTGCGGAAACTGGGAAGAAGGTTTATTCTGAATGCCCTCAAAATCTATGCTTGAGTGAGGAAGTCATTATTATTTCTTCAAAGGTGGTGGGAAGAGGAAAAGCTCAGCTTGGAAGCAAAGATAAGTTAGCTAGCAACCCTTGGCGGAGAGGAATGTGAGTATGGTATGCTGTGCTGGTGGAATAATAATTCACCTTACAAAGCATTCCTGTTAGCTTGGGTAAAACAATACACCTTAGCTCTGGAAAGGGCAAGTCAGCTCAACTTGATAAAAAAAAGAGCTTATTATTAGACTTCTAAGCGTTGAAAGATAGTGCCTGCTCCTTCCTTGCGCATATTGAAAACAAACTGGAGTAGTTATATGGATTTAATGTGATATTTTGCAAGGATTGGGAAATCTTTCATGCAGTTTCTGAACAAGAAAATGTATTTGCATGTTAATGGAGGAAACAGGTGGGCTAATTATAATCTTAAACTATTTTTGGCTTACTATACAGATAATTTAGTGCAAAGCCGTGCACAATATTAGATTTCTGTGGTTTATCTTCCTTGGCTGGTTTTGAGGAGACCTACGGAAAGCTAAAACAAATGCTGTGTAACAAGAAAACATAAAACTTTCCTTTTGATTCATTGGGGAATTAAAACCCAAACATTTCAAAGGAGAGAAGTTTCATATTATGCAAATTTCATCTAAACTATTTCACATGCCCTTAAATCTTGGGGTTTGTGGGGGGGAGACAATAGTGAACATCTAGGAAGTAGGTAGGGTAGTAGAGGCAAATATCTTAGAATAATATTGTGATGCAACTATTATAAATTGCTTAGCAATAATTTAACTAAAGAAAGTAATATGCATTTTGTGCATAGTACATATACATGGTTACTTCTTAGCATGAAGTCCAATATTTTTTTCTTTGCATTTTCCCACTTGGCTGAGTTTTTCAGTAGTCCGACACACTATTCTTTTTTATTGGGGATATTTATTGGGTTTCAGTCTTCCATTAGTTAAGAAGACAAGAACTGCAAAGCACATGGTTGTGAAAATATCATAAGTATTTTTGGAATGTATGTGTGATACTACCATGGTGAGTTGCTTGTTAAGAACACCTATTAAGTTTTAATACTATGAATGTCTAACTTATTTAGAGGGCGAGTGCTTGCTTGTTGCAGTAAAGTACAAATGCCATAAGCAAAATACCTGTTTACTCAGAGGTGTATTCCTGCTTAAATTGCTTGATAGCATTGTGCAGGAACTTAAGTTGTATAGCTGACAGTAGTACAGAAACCTCATAGGAGCATTGACCACTCTGAGGATCCACATTGGCTATTTCTGCTTCAGAGTGCTGCTTTTGAAATCTACTGAGATATATTAGGGATTTCTGCACTGAGAAGCAGAAAGATGGAATCTCGCCTTTGTGGTGGGCTTTTGAGACACTGGAAAGCAGTGGGAACTTTTGCTGCTTCTAAGTACCTCCAAATCCAATAACAAATTGATGATCTTTCCTTGAACCTCTTTATACAGGGACAGGTGCTGAAAAATCCTTCAAAGAAATGGAAACAGTGAGTGTGTATGTATGTGTGTTGGGGGTGTGTGTTGTTTCTGTTGTGTAGAATTGGAATACAATTTATTGGCCTTGGATTTTGAGAGTGGAGGAATGTTGCAGAAGCTGAAATGCGGTTGGGACAGACTTGGGAAGTCCTATATTTTCTCTCTCTTTTACATTCTCAGAGATTAAAGAGTTAACAGTTGCACCAATTGTACTTTGTTTGTGTATACAAAATAAAGAACAGGTAGTTCAGCACATGACAGCCTGTCAATCTGAAAATACTCTGAAACAAATAGTTATTGTTTCTGGTGCACAAAATTCCAAGCCCGAGATTTTAAGAGGGTGGTCAATCCAAGTAGTTTCCCCTCTACGTACACATTATGTTGTATAATACACTCTACAAAGTGGCTTAAACAACAAGGAAAGTGTGAGAGAGTATACTGTTCTGCAAATAATCTTACTAGTCTTTTGTATGGTGCTTCTGTGTAGTGTTGTTAGTAGTAGCACAAAAGAAATTATATTTACAGACTGCATTTTCCTGTAGATTGTGGTATGAATTTATTTTTTTAAGCAACAAGCCAGAACCTGTTCATATTAATAAGTAGGAAATCTGTTGGACATCAAACTTATTTTAAAAGTCTCATTATGTAGAACACTTTTTAGTAGTCTGGATAATTGAAGAATTGCAAGAAAATATTAGTAATGCATGTAAGACAGAAAAAAGTTGAAGAAAATGCATCTACTTCTTGTTTATTGCCCATGTTATGTCAAACTAATGGAAAAATGGAAGTTAGAAATTAGAATCTAAATGCTGCCTGTTTTTAACAATAATTACATTCAATATGATACTAATATAGAAAGTATGTGATATGGTTCCAGGATCAGAGCCAGTGACTATATTTGAATGACCTGAAGGTGTGTTAACATTGTTCAAGGAAGCTAAAGCTGCAATCTGGGAAAGGCAATCTTGACCCTCTAAGTACTTGGAAAATAGACCACCTGTGAACCATATGTAAAACCGCCCTGATTGCCATATAGAAGAAAGTATGAATTAGGCCTGTATAAATCATTTGATGGGATTTCAATGCATTGGAAAGTTGTGGGAGTGCTTTGGAACATCTGCTTCATTGATCTGGAGGAGTGCTCAAAGCCCTGTAAAATAACTTGCCTAGCTTTAGTACAAATACTAGGGCTGCACGGTACTTTGGATTCTGTTCCAAACGAAGTACTGAAGAGAATACAAGACTGTAAATATAGTACCCACCCACAACTCTTTAAAGTAGATATTTCATGAATCCAGGAAAAAATAAAGTTTTTAAAGTACCAAGTAGATGCTGTATCAGAGGTGGTATTCAGCAGGTTCTGACCAATTCTGGAGAACCAGTAGCAGAAATTTTGAGTAGTTCGCAGAACCAGTAAATACCACTTCTGACTGGCCCCATCCCCATCTATTCTCTGCCTCCCGAGTCCCAGCTGAGGGGAGGAAATGGGGATTTTGCAGTAACCTTCCCCTGGAGAGGGGAGGGAATGGAGGTTTTACAGTATCCTTACCCTGCCACGCCCACCATGCCACACCCACAGAACCAGTAGTAAAAAAATTTTGAATCCCACCACTGTGCTGTAGGCTTTACGGTCTTCTATATTCAGAAACAGTGCATAGCCTCAACGAACAAGACATACATATGATTTATTATTTGGTGAATTTAAGTTGCTGCCATTGCTTTGAATTTAAATTCAGATATATGTATACCTCTTTCTTTTCTGTGTAATTTCTATTTTGACTGGGAATGCTGAAGGAACAAATCCTTGATAAGAGATTGGATTATTCAAGAAAAGCCAATTTGCAAGACAGGTGACCTTTCTTTGTTGTTCATTAGATTATTTGTTTATTAAAAACATGTATATCCTATTTTACCATATCATAGATAGCCACAGATGTATTTTGGATGAAATGGAAGTACATGTGGACCAGTTGTTTGAGCTGCATAGTAATATTTCATATGTAGGAAACAATTGAGTAAAGGATAGAAATTAAGAAAAGGATGATTAAGAATAATGAGTGCATATGTAGCCTGCAAAATTAATACATGTGCCATGCCAGTTATTCCCAGCTCTGTGTATGGGAGCAGGAAAGAGTATGAATAATTTTGTGTGCATGTAAGCTAGTATTTTACTTCCTTGATTCAAATATGTATTTTCCTAGAATCCTGCAGCTGCCCTGGGAGCCTGGAAAAATACATACCTCCTTAAGGAATCATGAACTGGTACAATGAGTATACTCACTTTATCTGTTGTAAGTTTGAATTAGTACACACCTGTTTCCTTAATAAGCTTTTAGAGTTGCTTCTTTAAGAGGCCTGCACTGACAGAAACTAGAAAACCTTCACTGAATGTACTGAATAGTTTTTAAGAAAGATGCTTCATTCTTTTCAGATAAAATGTTGAAAAAGAAATATTCAAGAGTTTAGTATTGCTCCACTTTTTACTGCTGTTTGTTTGTAGCTGTCATAGCTACTATAATAACATTGTGCATATAGAAAAGGGGGACCTGTTGACCTGTCAGATCAAGTGAGTCAGCATTATCTTTTAAGGTCATAATTCAGCGATATGTATCTTTTCCAAGAATTGTGTCTGTCTACTCAAATTAACCCTAGGTTATTCTAAATTGCTGTCCACTTTGTTTTTTTTAAAAAAATATTTTGGTTATAGTTATTTAACTAGTAAATATGTTCTCTTGAAATGGTTTACTGTAGCACAAGATTCCCACGCCTCTTTTGCTGAAGGAGGTTATTGGAAAAATTGTGTAATCTCAAAAAGAGGCAGTGTTTGGAGTAGCAATTTCCTCTGAATGGATGTCTAAAAACATAGTAAGTCCCCATCTATATTTTGATGCAGAGATTGGTTTTAAACTGATGGCAAAATGACAAACAAATCCATTGTTCTCCAAATACATTTTGTAATTTTGCAAAGGATACCATTGTGAGGCGTTCTAAGCAAGAACCTTTGCTCTTAATTGTATCCTTAAATTATTTTTAAAATAAATTACAATCGTATTTAAATGCAGTGGCAGTGATTGTAAGCCTTGAGTGGAGCTATAATTAGCAATTATAGATACCACCACAGGATTTCAATAAAAGGAGTAATTTTTGAGCTGCTCCTTTCCAACTGCCCTATTGTCTTGTGGAGTGAATCCTAATGCTTAACAGTGTCATTGCCTAGTATGAACCTTTAGTTTTGGTTATAGAGAGCTTGTCTGGTGAAAGAAAGTTAATGTACATTAGAGTTATGTTACTTACCATTAAATGAGCATCAGCTATTGAATTGTTTAAAAAGTTTTAAAGATAAATTATTGGATACTGTTGAGAAACGAGGAAATGTAGTATTTGGTACTATAATAGCAACAATGCAATTCTGTCTAGTTTACAGATAGTCCTTGACTTATGGTCACAATTGAACCCAAAATTTCCATTGCTAAGCAAGACTGTTGTTAAGTGAATTTCCCCCCATTTTACGACCTTTCTTGCCTCAGTTAAATTAATCATTGCAGTTGTTAAGTTAGTTACACATTTGTTAAATGAATCTGGCTTCCCCATTGATTTTTGCTTCTCAGAAGCTTGCAAAAGGTCATTACATGACCCAAGGATATTGCAACTGTAAAAAATACATGCCAATCACCAAGATGCAAATTTTGATCATGTGATGATGGGGATGAAAAACTGTCATAAGTATCTTTTTTTCTCAGTGCTGTTGTAGCTTTGAACAGTCACTAAACGAATGGTTGTAAATTGAGGACTTCCTGTACGGGTCTGTTGATGAGGATGTGGTTGCATGTTTGCTAACAATTCATACATCCCCTCACCATGATGTATTATTTCATTTATATTCCAACATTTAATCATTTAAAAATAAAAACACACCAGTGAAGTCATAAACAGCTTCTAATTATAACCTGTTAGTTTAAAACAGGTTAGGATTAGAGGCAAAGCTCTAATGAAAGAAAATTGGAAATGTTTGAATGAACTTTTGTTTTTGCCTGAATCCGTCACTGCATCAATGCATTATGAAAAATCATAATCTAGAGCATCTTTCCCCAAGCTGCTGCTTTGCAGAAATGTTACTTTAGACTATTCCCAGAATGCACAAATTACATGGAAATAAACCATGATGGCTAGGAATTATGGCTGCATTTGTTCTAATGATGTGAGTGTTCCCCAAATAGAAGGCAGGACTGAATAAATTACAAAACATCACATCTGGAATACATGAGCCTGATGTAAACATTACTGCTTTACAGTAATATTACATACCTTACCAAATAAAATGAAATTCCAACATGTACAGTATCTAAGTTTAAAAAAAATATTTTACTTAAATAATTGCTATCTTTAACCAGGTTGTACTGTACAGGTGAATCCAGATAAACAACAGTTTTCACATTTCCTTGAGTTGGGGCTTGTCTAGAGGCCTGTTCCCATACCATATAGATGTATCTTGTAAAAATGTTTTCAAGTACCTCTTCATTCAACATTCAAATGTGGTTCAGAGGCTTTCTCTGCCTGACAAGAGGCATTTTAATTGTGAAAATGTCAGAACTCTTGAATCAAAATCCTTAAGTTATTAAGATTATAGGTTGACTTTATTCTTCCTTATCCCAACCAGCTTAGAAGCTTGTCATGTGAGAGAAAAGAACAAAGTTCTTAGAATTGTTGTGAAGGAGGCAAGATAAAGTTATAGTAGTTGAAGTATTTATAGAAAGGAATGCAGAAACGCATAGAATATAGTGGCTTAAGCAGACTTAACTTGGCTGGTAAGTAAATCCCTTCTTCTGTAATTAACCATGTACAGTACCAGGAGTTTTTTTCTTCAAACTACTATGAAACTGTTCAGAAGGAAAAGCTAAAAGGGGCTGAGGAATAAAGGAATGCAAACTCAAAACATGTGCTTTAACTGAAAACACTGTAAAATCATGGGATAATCTGAACTGACAAAAATAGTTTTCAAGGTTTGCATATACACTTGAAAATTAACTTATGTTTGGTGTCTTAAACAACTATTTCCTGATTCCTTAAAAAATTATTATCCATGATTGGTTGTTAAAGTTGAGAACAAAATATACACTGTGTAATTTCTTAGAACAATATGTTTTTCTGGAGATCTAATTATTCTAAAAGTGCCATTTTAGAATCAAGTAGTGCTGCATTTATTGCTCAGTATGGTAAGTTCATGACTGCGTGGTAACTGTGGAAGAAATGGTTGTGATAGTACCTGCCAAGCTACTCCTAGACTAATCCCAGCCTTTGGGAGCATTGTGTTTCAGTAGTTTTACTGCTTGCTTTGGGTTAGTTTCAGTCATAAAATCATAGGACTGGAAGGGACCTCTGCGGTCTTCTAGTCCAATCCCCTGCTCAAGGCAGGAGCCTTATACATCCCAGTCAAATAGTTGCCCAGTCTATTTTTGAAAAACTCCAGTGATGGAGCACTCACAATCCCAGTAGGCAAACTTTCTATTGTTTATTGCTCTCACTGTCAGAAAATGTATCCTTACTTCTAGGTTGTATCTCTCTTTGACAAGCTTCCATCCATTACTGCTTGTCCTGCTTTCTGGCGCCCTAGAGAATAAGTCAATCCCTCTTTTCTGTGACAGCCCCTCAAGTTCTGGATGGCAGCGATGTCCCCCCAATCTTGCTCTTTGATAAACTAGATGTATTCAGGTTCCTCAACTGTTCTCATATGATTTAATCGCTAGACCCTTTATCATCTCTGTTGATCTTCTCTGCACAATTTCCAGGGTCTCAACATGACCAGAACTAGGTGCACTATTCCAAGTGTGGTCTCACCAGCACTGTGTAAAGAGATAACTATTACTTCTTGTTGCCTTGACGCTATTGATGTAGCCTAGGTCTGCATTGGCTTTTTTGGCAGCGGCAGCATACTGCTGGCTCATACTTAAGTGCTGTGCTCTTCAACCTTGGTAACTTTAAAACTTGCGGATTCCAACTTCCAGAATTCTGCGAGTTGAAGTCCACAAGTCTTAAAGTTGCCGATCTTGGAGACCTCTGCACTAGGACATCTAGACCCCTTTCACAGTTAATACTGTTGAGTCAGGTGCATTGGCTCAATGAATCGATTAAGATTGTTTTGTCAAGATTGAATTTAAGGCCTTGCTTTGGTCTAGAATGCAGTGCCATGAGTAGTAACATCATTGCTTCATGACCACCACTGGCTTCCACTGGCCCCTAGGTACAATTCAGCTGGTTATCATCTATAAAATCGTACATAGCTTATTTTTCTTTTTGGTATCTTGAAATCAATGTTGACAGCTGGTGACTGCCTGTACTAGTTCCTGCAGTTTTCTTGGCAGGCTTTTGGGAAGTGGTTTGCCTTTGCCTTCTTTCTAGAATTGAAAGAATAAGTGGCCCAAAGTATTCCAACTGCTAAAGTGGGACTAAAATTTAAAGTATAATCTCCTGTTTTTAAGCCTGCTACCTTAACCACTACAACAAACTGGATGTCCTGCATGGCTTAAGGTCCAGATATTTATTAGATTGTCTCTCTGCTGATCTTTTTGCAACTCTTTCTTGAAGGGTTGGCCTACTCTGTGCCCTATTGGTAAAGTAATGTCATATTGCAAGGTCTTAGAAATAAGGCTTTCTGTGTGGCTGTACTTGGAAATCCATGTCACTCTGATACTGTATTGTTTCTGCAAAGCCTTGAAGGACTTGTTATTTCGGTAGGCTTTGGACTCTCATCCTGCTCTCTGATCCATGTCTTCTGTGGTGTTATAATTGTTCTAGTTGTTTTCTTACTAGAAGTGATTCTAGTAATTCTCCTTTATTATTATTTCAATATTTTAGATGTTGTAAGGTGCTTATTAGAGTTGTGACTCTAACTGAGGTGGATTATAGATTTGATTAAATAAATAAACTAGAACCAAATAATCCTGTAAAGCAATAAAGTATTGTAAGGCTTCTAATCCTGTTTACGAGTTGGTCTAATCCTTAGGAATACTTGCCATAAGTCATCATTCCATGCTTGACATATCATTGAGGCTGTTGATGTAGATTTTCATACCAGCAGAATGTTGCTATAGGAGGTAGATCAAGAGAACTTTAGAGACTATGTAATGTGACAACAACATAAACATGTTGGAAATAATTAAGATGTTGATATGTATAGAGAAAAATAAGTAATTTTAAATGTTGAATACCTTTTGATTATAACCTTTACTGCTGTTTTGTAAACTGCCCAGAATTATAGCATATAAATTGGGTAGCCATCTAAGTCTTCTAAATAAATAAATTGGGGGGAGTGGGGGGAGATAGGGGTTGTGGCTGAGTTTAAGACAGATTTGAAGATTATTTTTTTAAATTGCATCTTGTATCTGAGGAGGAATAGTAGTGTTTAAAGTAGTGTTTAAATAGTAGTGTTTAAAGGCATCGGAATAGACTCTGAGACTTTGAGTTTATTTTAGGCAAAAAAGCCAGGTGAGTTGACCATAGGACAATCACTTTCTAGAGTCACTTTCCAGATGCACAGCAATATAAGTGAATGAATGAATAAATAAAAATTTCCTCAAAATGTTGCCAAGAAAGTTGCAGCAAATTGAGCCTAAAGCAAATATCATGGGTGTATATATGCATACATACACACTAATATTATAGCCAGTTAGGTGGCAGCACAGAGCTGTTGCAAGTGATCCATGTTTAATGACCTGTGAAGACCCGGGGCATGGCACAGAAGTAATACAGGCAGCTGGCAGTTCAAACTGCCCCTTTATTGCTCCAAATTTCCCCAAATGCTGCCACGTTTCTGGCAAGTCCCAGAACAAAGTGATGTCACACACACCTTCAGCAGCCTCTGACTGCAAATAGTCCAACACTGGGAGCACAACGGCTGAAAAGCAAGAAATCCAGCAGGGCAAGTTGAGGAGTCCAGGAAGCAAAGGAATAAGGCAATTAATCCAGAAAGAATGCAAGGAATCCAGGAAAGTTCAAACGTCGGCATTCAACACTCCATGAATTTAGCGTTTGTTCCTGACAAATGCCCCTCCCCACAACGTCTCCTTAAGTCTCTGTCCCTGGGTGTGCCTTGTGAAGAAGGGTGGGGTGCTCTCCTCCCAAGTAATCAGGTCAGTCTGCGCTGTTCTCTCCTTCTCTCCACTCTCTGTGCTCGAGGATCAGGAGGTGTGGTCCTTGCTCATCGCCTGAGCTCGCTCTCTCATGTTCACTGCTTAGCCTCTCTTGGTCATCCTGCCCCCCTGCCTACAAGCCATCCCAATACTGAAAGGCCCTGGTCTGACTGGACCTGCTCTTCCCCATTTTCCTATGAAGCCTGGATACTGGACCTGCGCCTCTTCCGCCGGGCATTAAAGACACATCTCTTCAAAATG
>JANHFK010009558.1:0-10520 GCA_036250565.1 Sibynophis collaris | reverse complement strand
AATTTATAGTATATTTATGTAAGATATTCGTAAAGAGAGTTTCTAAAATAATTTTTATAAAATATTTTATAGATTGAGTTCTATGGAAATTGTAATTGTAACCTCAAACATGGTATAGCTGTAAAAGAAAAATCTGTTAATTACCCACTTACCCTTTTCCCATATATTTTTTGAAAAACCAATAAAATTTTATTTTTTTAAAAAAGCTTCATATAGAATTAATTCTGTGTCTTTAATTAGAATGTTTTAGAGCTCACTAAAAAGTAACAAATCCAAAGTACTAGACAGAAAATATATGCATAACCAAACTATCTTCTACTCCTTCCTTACCAACTACCACTTCACCCCAATTTAAATGCTATAGCAGTCTCTTTGCACTCAGTGAAACAAATTTCAAATATGCTTATAGCATTTAGTTTTTAATTTTAAATATTAGTGTTTGAAAAGATGGTAACGGACTCTCCTAATTTTTTGCCTTCATAAGCTTTATAGAAATGTATAATCTAAAAGTATAAACTAAGAAGTTTGGCAACTTCTGATTTTAGAAACAATATACATGTTTAATTATGTCACATTTTCATCTTTGATAGAGATGGCAGTAAAAGAAAATGGCCTTGAGCTCAGTTTCAGATTTCATGCAGAACTTTATGTTTTTTAATGGTGTTTTATGGCAGCACCAAGTCTTATACAGGAAATGGGGGATTCTACTCCAGTGGAAGGATTGAAGCCAACATGCCAGATGCTTTTTTTCATACAGAACACACTATTTGTTGTTTGATCTCGAGATAAACATGCTGTGACCCGGAAAATATACACTCTTTGCTGAAACCATTCCTGGCTAAACACAACATACACATAAATGTTGAAAGTTACAGACAATGCATGAATAAACAGATTCTTCCTGTTGTCTGAGAATGATTTTAAATATGATTTAAGTGAATATTTGTTAGCTTTGATGATTTGTTTGTAAAGAGGAAATGTAAAGCTTCTGCTTTCATTACCCCTTTTTAGTTTCTTCTTCTTAACTTCTTGTTGATTCAGCGCTACATCTGTGTAGCCTGCTCCAACAGCTGTTTTTACTTTGCATCATAAAAATCATCTCTTACTACTACATTTTGTGTTGTCTTGGCAATCTCTAGCTTTCTTGTAACATGCCTTAGTAACTTGGTTTAAAGTCAAAAAGATAATCATTAGGTATAACAAAAACAGTGGCAATAAATATACGATTAGGAATTGGAAGTATCTGAACTGCGATTTACTTTTTTAATGGCGTGCTAATGTTACAAAACTTAAAAACTCTTTCAGAAATTCTAAGAAGAGAATTGGGTAGATCTGTATTATGGACAAGACAAAGCCATTATTTAAGCATCAGTAAAAAAGAAGAACTGAATTGCCTCAAAACATTAATTAAAATGCATATATTTTATGTAAATAGACCTTCAAATTGAGAAACAATTGCTGAAATTCAAATAGAAACATGCTACACTTCAATGTGTTGGGAAAGACTATGACCAGATGGTCTGTGTGACACTCAGTTTGCTCTTCAAATGCTAATTACTGGGGGCAACTTCATGGACCCTCTCTTTGCTTTGGTTTTTATCTTTTAATTGAACTTGTGTGGAGAGCCCTTTGAACAGAAGTCTGTCCCTCTGAAATAGAACAGTTAGACTGCATTGCAAAAAGCAGATATTGATACTCCCCTTTTAAACTTAACTGTTCGTATTTTTAATCCTCTGATTAAAAAACTTTACATGAGAATCCCTCCCTCCCAAAATTGAAATATAATGATTAAACATTTTAGTCTCCTTATGCTTTCCTTTCAGTTGACCTTTGGAATCTAGTTGACCTGCTCTTTGGAATGTATTGTCTGTTCCCCAGAACAGTTTAATTAAATTGTGTTTCCTAAGTATAAACAGCCCTTCAAGGATCTCCTGTGGAGTTTTGTGAGTTAAGCACGTGCTTCTCCTAACTCCTGTGGTTTGCAAGACATGGTGACTCTCTGGTTTTAATTACTGTATTTTTCTTTGAGTGCTGTTCAGCCAGTCCAATTAAATACATTTTGATTGAGAACTCTTTTCCTCACAAAAGAGGAGATAGTCTCAAAAAGACAAATACATACTGATGCTTGGAATGACTCTTTGCTTTTGAGTCCTCCAAAGTCACAACCTATTCAGAATTAATCACTGTTATGTGACACTGATTTTATTAGTGTTGCAATAAGTATATTCTTAAATCTTCTTTGAAATAATAGTCTCTGAAGTAGACTACAATAGGTGCACTACTCTTGTGAAAATGACCTATTATGCAAATACTCTTCTTGTCATTCTAGCCAATCTAGCATTACCACCAACTCTCTTATACTTCCAAACTAGCTCTATTGAAGCTGTATGAATGAATTCAGCTTAATCTAGTTTGCAGAGTTGATCTGTTTCTAAAACGTTTCTGTGAACTCCTGGAAAACTGGATACATGTTATATACAATAATTGTGGTGGATGGAGTTAGTTACAGTAATCATGGGTGCACCATTGGAAGACCTAAAGGCCATGTTAGAGACAGATTGTCATGGAGAAAGTCATCTGTGGGATTGCTAATAGTTGACATCAACTTGAAGGACATAATCATAATCAAATCATATTCCATATTATACCTTTTCAGAAGATCTGATTCAGTAATAAAATGTATTGTTTCATTTACTGGAATGATAAAGTAAAATCTCAATATTTTAGTAAGCATTCACTAATTTCTGTGTCTGAAGCTAAAGACAATTGGAGGTAGAATGCAACAGCCAACTGTAACATTTATATGTGGCAGGAATTCACAAACTAATAAAAAGATAATTTTGGCGGATGGTAGTTTTAGTCAGCTAGACAGAGTTGTAAAACGTATTTTGTTAGTTTGGCCACAATTGGACCAGATTATGAAGTAGGATCTCAAATATTTGAGCCAAAATGAAACAAAACCTAACTCACACCTGTCAGGAGTAATGTTAGAACACTGAATTAGGGAATTTAGGTTTCTGAAGTGAAGAAGGATATGAGTTTGTCTTTCTTTTTTGAAAAGTTAGAAAAATCCCCAAAAGGGCATTGTTTATTTTCATCATACAATTTTTGCTTCTTTGTTTAAAAATGTAATGTTCTTTCATTTCTGTGTGAAAAATATAGTACTAAGAGGGTGTCTGTTTTTTTCAGAATTGTACTTGCAATCTCTTGAAATCTCGTAGTAGTTTTTTTGATCTTTGGATAGCATCCAGAAAATCTATTGAAAGGTTTTGTAAACCCTTTTTTATTCCTGCTAGCCAAGGTATACAGCTATACATCTTTTGTGTACAGCTTCAAAATATGGAAATGCTTTGGCTTATAGCAGGGAAAAGAGTCCTCAGTTCATCTTGTTTTTGCTTCTATCCTTCTTTTCAAGGACAATTGTATAAGAATGATTGCCTTACTGGAAAATAGCATGAGGATATCTTTGGAAAAATGGCTTTGGAGCAAAGCTCATAGGATTGCAAAGAATCCCAAGGAGGGGATGTCTATGCAGTTTCTTTTCTTGGAGTTGGCATCTTATTCTTTAGCCCTTATGAATACAAATGGAATGGGAAATCTTATTGACTTCAAGAGGGTTTCCATGGCCTCTTTTAAAATATGGAACTAATTATACATGTAATACTTTTTTGCCCATGTCAATATATTATTATACAAAATTCAGATACAGTAGATATTATTTAATAATGATTTAATTATGTAATCCTTTGTAGTTTAAAACACTAATTTTAACTCAGTTTTATTATTCTCTTGTCTATATTAAGCAAAATGCTACAGTATATGAAATGCAGAATTGTATCTACATATTTAAAACAGCTTTCCCAAAAATTAGCTATGCATTCCTTCATCTGGTTTGTTGTTAAATCTTTCTACTGTACCATCTTATATTGTGTGCACTGAAAATAAACTATTACAAATCTCAATTAAAAAATGTACTCTTGCATTCAATGTGTTGTCTAGCATGGGCTTCTGTTGTGGAAGATTATTTCATGTTCACATATTATCTATTTAATTTCCTGGCTGGCTGTAGGTGAATAGGAGAAGAAAATTGTCTTTATTCATCCTTATGGATTTGTTGCCTTTACAATTCCAGTAGTTCTAAAGCATCTGCAGCCACAATACTTTTTTTAGCACCTATAAATCAGGTTCTGTTCTAGCCTTCTAATAGTACTATAGGTGTGGTTTATATCATTTCAATTTCAGTAAACCAAATAGCTAATTAAGTCCAGTGAGTAGGGAGAAGCCAGTTCAAAGTAATATCGTCAAAAACTCAGGTAGCCTTCTATTGCCAGTAGTTGACCAGACATGTGGAATAGAAGTTGAGATTGCTTGGAGACTTGTCAAGCTCTGGCAAGCTGGAAAGAAGAAGAAAGCAAGGAAGCAAGAACAGATTGTTTACAAGGAATAAATATAGAATCTTGGAAAGCAAAAGAGGAATTTCCCAACCTCATTTATTGTAATTAAATAGAAATTCTTTGAATGATTTAAAATACTTCTTCCCAGATTTTTCACCCACATATAATAGGTTTATATTTATTAGATAAACTGTCAATTGATTCATCTATTGTATTTTGATTTTTTTATGTTTGCTTTCTCTTTTATTCATTTCCCAGCTTCCTCATAGTCTCTCACAGAAATTTGCAAAGTGGCTGCCAAAATCTGGAGAATGCCAGAATAAAGCATCTGGGCAGACCATTCTAATAGGTCTATGTGTCCTGTGCAGATCCCAGTGGAAACCAATCTTATCCAGACTAGGAAGTGATCTGATCATGTAAAGATTTAGATGTAATCTCCTTCATAGCCATATACTGTGAACCAACCAATCTGAACAAATACCAGATGTAGTGTATAGATGTCTATATATGTAGCTAGATGCCACTTGGGATAAATCTACATATGGGATTTTAAGGCATAGGTAATTCATTATGTGATCGTCACAACATTTTTAAAAAGTCAACGGTATCAACAAAACATGATTACTAAGGTAAAAGAAAGAAGTGTTTATAGTACATCATTGTACAAATAGAAACATTTGTCTGTTATTTTTGCTCTTTGGTTGAGTTCCTGCTTATTTTGTACTTATTGTGTAAATCAGTGCATTATACTTTCATTGTTTATATGCTCTGATTGCATATAAAGATTAATTTTGTAGCAGATGAGTTGTGGCATGTTTTTCTTGCTTGCTTCTGATTAACAAACAATTAATTCAGTCTATACAAGTAAGGCAAAAATGCCCAGTTAATGTTATATATTACAGATGTCATGAGTTTTTATTTCCTAAGAAAGATATCAGAAGTTTTGTTTGCTTAGGCTATGAGTTGGTAATATAAGGTGTGGTAATAAATATACGAGTAGGAATTTAATCCTGATAACTTTCCCAGCCTTGAGCAAATAATTTAAAGATATTCCTACCATTACATGTGTAATTTAGTGTGTATATTATAGAAGAATCTTAAATCCATTGTTTTCGGTTTGATGGTTCAGATTTTGACATCTATAAATTTCTTGGTATAAATATTATTGGAATTTCCAAAAGATTGTATCCTTTGTAAATGTAAAAATTGTATCTGATTCATTTCTGTCAAAAGACTTTTAAAATTTTATTAAAATTATACTTATTGGACAGAGGATAGAACTAAAGATTTGTGATTTTAAATTACAAGTCATTACAAATATTTGAGTAGGAAACTTTATTTGATGTGAATCATTTTGTGAAGACGAAGTCTAGTAACATGTAAGTGACTTTTTAAATAGCTTGTCTTACGTTAATAATAGACAACATTGATACATGGTGCTACAATTTAGAAATATTTTGGCTAAAACTGAATTTTGGCTAGAAAATTTCTGGCATGAAGACTAGAAATACTGTCTTTTGAAAAAAAAGATTTCCTTATATTCTTTAGTGCACCAAATCATTTTTGATTTTTTTTTATTTTTCTTCCTTATGGCAATCTAACTAAAAATAGCTTTTCAGAAATATCCAGTGTTTTAAATAGATAATTACTACAAAGAGGAAAAATTGCTACACTATCAAAAACAATTGATAGTACTGTAAATCATTCTTTCAACAGGATTAGCCAGATGTTGGTTAATATTTTGTGATATTATATATTTTTCATAGCTTTATTTAGTTTGGTCAGGAGATTTTTGAGGGAAGGAACCTTCTGATAATTTTCAGTTATGAATAATAAAATGGATAGCCATAATGGATGAGGCTTGTTGCTTTGGATTGTGATCTTTGATATTGTCTCTTTTATTTATAATGAAATGACAATTACTGATCTGAAAAAAGAACCACCTAAAAATAAAACTGTATCCCATTAAAAATGTAACAGTCCAAATATGTTTAATATTACTTTTAAGATTGCATCTTGGTTTTATGTTTATATCTAGATACATATATCTGACAATAAAGTATACTCATATCTCATCAGTTAAGGGGATGTACTTATGATCATTAAGCATGTGCCTCCTTTAGGAATGTAAGTATTGACTAGCCAAGGATTCAAAGCTTTTAGAGGGGTTAATTCTACACATAATACACGTTTCTTTTTGTGTCTGAACATGTGTGCATTTTTAAGGGAGGGTTGTTGTGTGGCTCAGGATACACATACAAAAGTGAGATCTTTATTGGCCAGAATAAAGTGCTGTCCAATAGGGGTTGTTGTTTTTTGTACTTTTTATTGAGATTTTGTAAATCCAATAAAAAGTCATTGTCATTCTCTGAGTTTATGATTTGCACGGGGCGCGTACAGGGGCCCACATGTTGCATGCACGGGGGCAGGGGGCATGTGGGAGTCACGTGCATGCATGGGGGCTGGGATGCATGTGCAGGGATGCATGTGCATTGCATTTTGGGGGTTTGGTCATATGCGCATTTGCGCGCACATGTGTGTGCTTTGGGCACTCGGTCCAGAAAAGGTTAGCCATCACTGACCTACAGTTTTTAGAAAAGCATGTTGACTCCTTGTAACAATGTTTAGTAATGAGAAAATGTTTAGCAATCTGAATTGCAAGTTCAGGCTTTTGTGAAACAGATTGCTACTATGTGTATCCTGAACTACTTTGTACAATGCTATTTTCTATAGACCAAACCTGTCACTTTTTAACAAAGGTTGTTTATTAATATTTGGCTTTGACATTTAGATTAGAACATTCCAGGTTAGTGTTGTATCTTATGGAAATAATGACTCAATCAGCCAGTAGACCACCTCTGTATCATGCACCCTATACAACAAATAGATGATGATTCTCAACATGACAGATTTTATTATTTAATGCTGTATTATAAATAGAATATATCTCTAGGCTATTGATCTTAGAACCTAATACTGTGACTTAATCCTTTAAAATGAGATAACGTTAAATCCATTGAAATGGAATTGCATAGCTAGCTTCTCCCATGTAATTACTGCAGTTCTAGGAACCCTGACAATAATGCTTGTGTGAGTGAGAGATCCTGGTAGGATCACTCTTATTAGTAAAGTTGAAAAGGAATAATCAACAAAGGGATGAGAGCCGGTGGGTCTGTGCATAAATGAGGGGAGGAAACTACAAAATCAAATCCAGAAGGCGGCAGTGGTAAACCATTTGTGTATTTCAGCCAAGAAAGCCCCCCAAAATTATATGAGATTGATGGTATATAAATATGGTAAAGTAAGTAGATAAATGCAATAGCATAGATGAGTCGTATGAGTTTAGGTACTAGATGATGAAATGAGATTACATGGAAACAGCATAGAACCTCTGAAAGTAGGTCTGGATATTATAATGTGGTCAAACCAAAGCCAAAAAGGAGTTTGGTCACTGAAACAATTGAAAAATGGGATGTGAGTAGCTGGAGATTGTATTGCTAAGTGGCACAGTGATGGAATGTCATGCTTTATAATCATGTTGCTTAGTGATAGAAATTCCTTTCCCAATTCCTGTTTTAAGTGAGGACTACCTACACCCATTTGCCAAGATAAGTCGCTGTTTTAAAAAAAATAACAAATAATAACTTACACAGTGTTGTAAAACAGTAATCTGATCATGCATATACTGAAATTGTTAGCTATGATTTTAAGAATTGTGACTGCTGGAAATTATAAGCAAAAAAAAAGGACTTGAAACCTTTTGTAAAAATAAAATGTACGTTTCAAAACTTGAATACCAAAATGAAACAAGTATTTGCACACTGTCTAATTATGAAAACACCGAATGGCAAACATTAGGATGATGATTATGAAGAACAAGAAAATAGAATGACTTGCAAAAGAAAGCAAAGATAGCACCAACAATAATAGATGCCTTGGATGCAATTCAAAAATACTTAGATGCACCATTTGAACAACATCAGCACTGACAAACTGAGGTAAAAGATGGTAAGTGTGATGAATCGTCTCAGTCTCTGTCACTGAAGGTCTTAAATTAAATGAAGAAATTAAAATATTTAAGACTAAAGACTGAACATTAAAATCTAAATATTCTTTTAATTATTTTTAATTTTTGTAATTTATGTGTCTTAAATTGACTGCGAACTGCGAACTGCGACTGTGAACTGAGTCCTGCAAAGGAGAGGGGCGGTATAAAAATCAAATAAAATTCAAATTCAAATAGCCTTTAGGTAATGAAAAACCCTGTTAAAGGTAATTGTCAGTTAATGATCATTTGTAAGGACCAAAGTTATAGTAGCACTGATTGAATGGCACTTTTCAGTCATCAAAATTATGCCCCATGGTCATGTGATCAAAACTTGAGCACTTGGCAATGTGCCCGTACTTATGAACTCAGGGGCATTTTAACTCCCCACATCTTCTTGTCCTCCTCCCATCCCTAGCCTTTTGGGCATCCTGCACAGTGGTATTCCTCAGCAGCAGTGGTGGCTTCTTATGGTGCTGGAACTGAAGTAGAGGCCAAGGGTCTTCACCAGTTCAGCCAGCAGCCACCATCCCTGGGCCTCTACTTCAGCACAGGTACTGGCCTGGTCCTTTGTAAGTTAGCTGCTGGCTGCTCTATGCTTTCTTTTCAAGGCTGCATGCCATTCTTTTCAAATTGAGTGCTGCCTTCTCTCAATGTTTGGGAAGGCTTCCTCTCCAAATTGGGCAAAGGTCTACTGGGAGTGGCAGGCTCTGTGGAGTGCAGGGTGGCAGGGACATTAAATGGAGGCAAATACTGATTTCATTAGAAAGTGTGACATGGATTGGCTGTCATATAGAAAAAACATGCTAATATCTATAGTCAAAAAATACAGAATATCATTTTAATAACTTGCTAAGTAGGAATCCAATTAATTGTGTAGACATTCTGCCCTTCCCTTATAGTCTGTCTTAATAATCACATATTCAGCTGATTAATTCAAACTTGCAAAATTCCTCTTACTTATTCATCTGAGGTAAATAATTTTGGTGGGGTGTGTAAACTATGTAAGTATATGCTTTATCATCAGTGTTATAACTAAGTAGTGGGCACCAAATTATGTTTATGATACATACAGAAATTGCATTCCTAAAAAATATAAATATTTTTTCATTTCTTTTTGTTAACTTCTTTAATTGTATTATTTTAAGATATACATATTTCTCACTAAAGTTTTACATCATTTGATGAAGATGTGTGTGGGTGTAAGAGTCCAATGTTTTTGATTAGAATTTCTTCTGAAAGTAATTTCACCTGTTAGATTTCAGTCCCATTGATTTATGCTGTTTCTTTCAATAACACATTAAGTATTTGCTAAGTGTGTACTTAGGAAATATTTTGATATAACCAGAATAGCTTGCATCATTCCAGATTTAAAATGCAACCCCATCCCAACATTACATGAAAAGATTACAGGTAGTCTTTGACTTAAGACTATAATTGAGTCCAAAATTTCTGTTGCTAAGACAGAATTTTACCCCATTTTATGACCTTTCTTGTCATAGTTGTTAAGTGAATCATTGCAGTTGCTAAGTTAGTAACATGGTTGTTAAGTCAATCTGGCTTCACATTGACTTTATTTGTCAAAAATTGCAAAAGATGATCACATGCACACACCACAATCATCATAAATATGAGTCTGCAACTTTTGTTGGTTATCTTGAGAAATGTATTAATTACATAATTGAACAATCCAGATACAAATGAAAGCAAAATCCCCTTTGAAGACTACTGTCTTTGGTACTGTTATGAACTACTACAGTAAGAATGTCATGGGAAAATCTGCCTAAACATGTTTCTTTATGCAATTGTATTAATCACAGCCATGGCAAATTACAATAAGGAATTCCTCTTTTGTAAGGTGACCAACTTTTTTACAATGAGAAGGAGGACACAAATAAATTGAAGGAAAAAATGTAAATAAAAGAAACATTTTATTCAGTGTAAACAAAGCCACTTGCGTGCGGTGGAATCTCTCAAAATAATTCTCCTGTGCAGAGCCCATGCGTCTCATAATCGCGTCTTGCCGCACTGTACCGAGCCTTGACGAATTGTCATGTCAAATACAAATACGTCACATCACA
>JANHFK010009556.1:75666-88085 GCA_036250565.1 Sibynophis collaris | reverse complement strand
CCCCCAACAATCTGGGTCCTCATTTGACCCACCTCGGAAGGATGGAAAGCTGAGTCAACCTGGAGCCTGGTGAGATTTGATCTGCTGAACTGCAGCTAGCTGTCAGCTAAAGTAGTCTGCAGTCTTGCACTATAACCACTGTGTCACCTCGGCTATACACGGTATACAGCTTCCTGCTTGAGCAGAGGGCTGGACTGGAAGGCCTTCAAGGTCCCTTCCAACTCCTATTCTGCTACTCGACTGCCGGTCTATGTGCTGATTCAACCACCTATCCCTATTACGACTCTGAGTTCTGCATTAGAAGTCTGCAAGCAACGATGTCACTTGTTTTCTTTCTTTGAATGAGACGCTATCAAAGCTCTGTTTGAGCAGCAAGCAAAGCTGAATATTGATAACCACAGTATGAATAAAAACAAAAGCCATTCTCTGATGACTAAAAGAGTATGTGTGGGTGTGTGGTGGGGAAGCAGCATTACACCAGCAGGAGATCTCAGGAGTGGAGTCCCAAATGACACGAAGGCTGTTTATTTGCGTCTTCTCAAAATGAATACAAAAGCGTAAAGAAGCAAACTTTAGATGGATAGGACCACAGTGTGATCAGAGGTTAGCAACAGAAGTATGTTAGGAGGGTAGGGGTTTTTTTTAATTCATTTTTTCCTCCCTTCTGAAATGTTAATGTATGCTTCCTGTTTTGTGATCAAGAAAATATTGCAATGTCGACACAGGCTTTATCTGTAGCTAGAGAGTTCAGACCATATATAAACAAAAACAGCTCTCTGGAATAATATTAACATGTTAGACGGTAACCAGAGGGTTTCTTGGGTCCTCTAACCTTCCAAAAGTTCCAGAAGATTCCCTAGAAAGCTTGTAAAGGCACCCTTGTCCTTTGGCATTGGGCATCCAACTTGGTCTCCTCCCAAAGTATCTGTGGCAGGTCAAAGTTCCTCTCATAAGAAGATAGGAAAAGTCCACTTTGACCAAGCCAAAGATTTCAGAAGAATCAAACATCTCAGAAGAATGCAGTGGGAAACCATGTCTGTATCATTTGTAAAGCCATAAATGGACATGTCCCCAATTTTATATGTTTTTTATTAAGCATGATAGCCCACTGATAGTCCTATCTTGTAGGAGATGACCAGGCTGAGACCAAGGGAGGAGTCAAACGCATTGTAAGTCATGAGTCCCTTCATTCACATAACAGAGCTAAGTCTAGCCCACCTTGAATTTCTTCTGCTCTTATCTCCTGCTAATTTCCCCTTGGCTGTTAGTACTTCAGATTCTTGTAGAGAGATTAAGCTTGCAATAAATCGTTATACTCATTTGAAATGCCTGAATCTCCTGATTTCCTCAGCGCCTGACAATCTTCCCTGAATCTCTCTAGTTCCTTAAGTTGATGTCACCACAACATGTGATTACAGCAGACTATCCTCTGGATGAAAAAGCATTTTATTGGTCCTAATCTCCTTGCAATGTCCTTTTCAAGGATAGTCCTGAGTTTTGGGGCATTGCACAACTTCCTATGAACTCGATTCTTTCTTCTTCATCATCCTAAACTGAAAAGTTTACCCATGCAAACTTCACAGGTTTCCTTGTTTACTGAAATAGTAAAGAATAGAAGATACTTCCACCATTATGGACAGTTGCTTGACATGTGAGAATCTTCATTTTTTTCTAAAAAGAAAAATAACTTTTGGGACGTAGTGCAATTCCGTTCACTTAATGGGACTGGATGCATATAAGGGTGGAATATTTTAAATTGCTCTTTAGAAGGCAAATTCCTGAAGATGAAACTCAAATCCTTTGGCCACCTAATGAGAAGGAAGGACTTACTGGAGAAGAGTCTAATGCTGGGAAAGATTGAGGGCAAGAGAAGAAGGGGACAACAGAGAACGAGGTGGCTGGATGGAGCAGTCAGCGTGAGCTTCAATGGACTCCAGAGGATGATAGAGGACAGGAAGGCCTGGAGGAACGTTGTCCATGGGGTCGCAATGAGTCGGACATGACTTCGCAACTAACAACAAAAAATTTAAATGGAATTTCGGTGCTCAGTAGGGATGGGGTTGAATAGCCAAAATAGTCTCTCTTCCAACTCTATGATTCTTCTTTGAAATTCTTTCCACTCCTGTCCCATGAATGTCTTCTTGCTCAGAAAATGCAGGTATAAAATAATTATTCTTCATGCATGTCTCTGTGTGTAAGGAAGAGATAGCATTGTCAGCTCTGGAGGCAGCAGTGAAATCCATTTACCTTTGCTATCAGTTCAGGAACAGGAGCACGGGGGAGCATGTGTACCTCTTCTGAGCATGCACAGAGGGTAAAAAACAGGATGAAATGATGTCCTGGCAGAGCCTCCTGCCACCGGCACTACTGGTTGCCATGAGCTGGAGGGAACTGGCCGGATTTCACCACTGCCTGGAGGCCATCTTTTTCTTTGGATCTTCAGGGCTTCCACATTTAGTGCTGTGGGAAACTGGGAGGGGGGATTGCATGGAGTGGTGGAGATATCTAGTCATAATAACATTCCTTTCTTTGAGAGTCAAGGACATCTTGCCCTGTACCTGGAAGGGTTTACCTGGTAGGCATCTCCAGTTGGGACAATGCATTGATTGAACCATGTGATGGATATGTGGGTGTAGGGCAAGGGATCTGGACTTTCTTTTGGGTGGGAAAACCTGGAAGCTTTCAGATTTGGGTTTTCCCAGATGTGCCAATATGACATCTATAATAAAGTGGAACTTTGAAGAAACTCTGGCCTTGCAGTTTTCTTTCATTGGGGGTGTTACTTGGTACCCTGACAAGCATTCCTTCAAACATCCATGCCCTGATAAGAGTTTGAAATTCATGCCGTATTTCAAAGCAGAAAGAATGTGATTTGATGTGGTCCTTTTGTGTAATGCAATCAAAGATTTCTTCCTTTGAATATTACAAGCTCTGGGATTTGGGGACTGTCTCCTGGAAGTAAACACTGGAAACAAATGACAATGCACGGATGACTTCCTGTTAATTTCCTCCCTTTGGTCTTCCATTGTTGATATCGAGAGAAACCCACAGTGGTAACCTAAACTAATACTGAGAATTCTTCAGTGGGGTTGATATCCACTAATTGGATGTTGAAAGTTGCTTCCATAGCAACCCAATTAATATCCATGGGAGGGTAAGGAAAAAAGATAATCCGGAAAACAAAGATCTTGGTGTAATCACTCCCTTGTGAACACTAAAACTTTTGTTATAGGCAACTAAGGATCATGATAGAATTTCCAAATTTGCAGGGGGTGGGAGGAGAGAAAGAAACTTTGAATGTGAGAGAACAGAGGTCTTTGCTTATATTTACAGGTGCAATTTGTCCTTTCCATCATTTAAGCCCATCTGTTCAACAAAAGGCTTTTCAATATTAAATATATTATAGTGAACCTGTAGCATATTGGGGATGTGGTGTTAATATGCTTTTAAGTTTGGTATTAATTAGCGGCATGGCCTCCTGTAAATTATCCTGCATATTCCCTATTCAGAATATAAAGTCATCATATTCTTTTAAAGAGAAAGAATTCACTTTGCATCAAAGCTGTTCAGATTCAGTGCCTAGCAATACAGATTTCCACTGGGAACATAGTTGCGGTTAGCTGTGAATTATAATTGAGTGACTATGAGCCAGAAAGTGTAGAAGTGAGCAGAGCAGGTTAATTTTGGTTCATGTCCACTTTGGCCATATTCATTTACAGGTTTGTTCAACGTGTCCTAGTTCAGGCTTCGAATACTGTCTGATACACAGTTGCTGTAATAGCCCAGTTTATTCGAAACCGAAGAGATAACCCCAGTCAATCATGCAAACCAAAACAGAATCTCTTGTTTGAATAATTTGATTGCAAAAGGAGCATGCAGCAGAATAGTCCAAAATCAGTCCAAGGTTCTGAGAGCCTGGTCAGGGTTGTCAGCCAGTCCAGAATCAGAAATTAACAGGCAGAAACCACAGGAACATTTTATAAGAGCCAAATATCATTTGCTTCCAACAAAGCAACATAGGAGCTGCCTCCAGGTGCAACCAACTGTCATCAGTCGTTTACTCCCTTGCTTGGCAAGATGTCATCAAATGTCTCTGCTCTGCTCTTCATTCCACTTACGTTATCCTCATCTGACAGCTCCATCTGTCCAGGTGGTGGCTGGTTTTGATCAGCCTCCTGTGATTCTTGGCTTGCTGTCTCCTGAGGCTGATATTCCACAGGTTCAATTGGAGCAGCATCCTTAGAATCAGATTCAGAGTCTGAGGTCCGTGGCCGTTGATACAGTCTCTCCTTCCTACAAGAAAACTTGATCATCTCAATAGCTCATCAAAGCCAGATCCTGCATTATGCAATGGTCAATCAGATTCATCCAGGCAGCTTAGAAATACGATAGGAATATGAAATTTTCCTTCCATCTGCTTTTACACACACACTCTATCCCAATTAACTCATAAACTTCTGAGCTCAGTTTCTCCCTAGAGCTCATGATAACAGCCACATTCACTAATTATCAAAGAAGCTACTCTGTACCAAAGTTCAATCGATCCATCTCTGTTCCCAACACAAAGTTGTATTTAGCCTTGGTTCTAGTCTACTAAAGTATATTTCTGTCCATGGTTTTCTTCTTCTTCATCATACACGCATAGCTCAGGACTGACCTAGTGGTTTGAACACTTCAGATCATAAGCCAGGAGAAAGTAACAGAGCAATGTCTTGTCCTCTACATTGCATCAGTTATATTTCAGAAATATAATGGGAGAAACTTATTTCCTTTTTATGCCCAAGGATTATTGTTCTGGAGCCTTATGAAAAGATCCTCTCAGCCTGAAGCAAAAGCAATCTGTTGCTTTGTTTTAGAAGTGCTTCACAGCTCCAACTGCAAACACAACTCTTATCTGGGCAAATGGCTTTTGTGTCTCAAAGATGGAGTTGTGCTAACAAGTAAATCCTGCAGAGATGCTGTATTAGATGAGCAGAGAAGCACTCGCTGGCATTTTAATGGTGGTTAGTTACAAGGAAGACGGCAAGTGAGTATGAACCTCCTGAACTGCACACATTAAACCTAAGAGAGCATCCCTAAGCAATGGTTTCTGACTCTTTCTGGTGACATGGCATATTAAAGAGATAAAGTAATGTCAAGAAAATATTTCAAGTTAGCACTGAAAAGCTTCGGCAGCAACTGCAGAAAACCAATACCCTTATGAGCTCTTTAGCCTTGTCAGAAGGAAATTGCTTTGGAGACAAAAATCAGGTCATTTTCATTGGTGTGGGGTCTGCATCAGGGCGAGGGTAGGGTCGCACCTCCACCACTTGTGCTAGACTGTCTCTGTCATTGGCATTTTTTAGCACAAGGGACACATCGCAGGTGACATGAACTTCTCGGAATGGGAAATAACTTCATTTGTTCTCTCTGAAGCAGGAGCTACCATTTTTTTCTTGCACTGGAGAATAAGTTACAGTCAGAAGTGTCGCAAAGCCACTAGCTCAAAGCCGGAAACTTTTGCTTTGTATGCAGAGGGCGAAGGTTATTCCCTCGCATTTCCAGGTAAGACTGGAATGTTAGCGGTCTGGATTAGCGGCGAAATCCCTCCGGTTCTATCCGGCTCACCGAACTGGTAGCGCTGGCGGCGGGAATCTCTGCCCACCTGCCGGGACGTCATTATGTTCCATTTTTAACCCTCTGTGCATGAGCAGAAGAGGTGCACATGCGTGTAGTGTGCGCGCCCTCCCGTGCAGGAGCAAGCCCGAACTGGTAGCGGAGGTAAATAGATTTCACCACTGGTCTGGATGTTTAGAAGATCGCTACTAGCTCCGATGATGAAAGGAGAAGGGGACGGCAGAGGATGAGATGGTGAAATGGTATCATCAGCACATGAATTTGGTCACCTCTGGGAGAAAGTGGAAGACCGATAAGCCTGGCATGTTACGATGCCTTGGGTCACAAAGAGTCGGGCACAATTTAGTGACTGAACAACAACTAGCTGTGACAATAACAAATTTGATGGATGGAGTAAGTCCTAGCTTTAGTTCTTGCAACCAATTATTAACTGCAAAGGGTGGAACTGCAAACATTCCTCCATATTTTTAACGACTTAACACCATCTAACATACAGACATACAGATTAACAGAGTTGGAAGGGACTTTGTAGGTCATCTAGTCCAATTCCCTGCCCAAGCATACCCTACCCCATTTTTTTTGACAGATGGCAGTCCAGTCTCTCCCTGAAAGCCTCCAGCGATGAAGCTCCTACAACTTCCGAAGGCAACTTCTGTTCCACGGGTTGATTGTTCTCACTGTCAGAAAGTTCCTCCTTATTTCTAGGTTGAATCTCTCCTTGGTCAATTTCCATCCATTATTCCTTGTCTGGCCTTCAGGTGCTTTGGAAAACAGCTTGACCCCCTTCCTCTCTGGGGCAGCCCCTCAACTATTGGAAGACTTCTATCATGTCTCCCCTGATCCTTCTCTTCTCTAGACTAGCCAGGCCCAGTTCGTGTAACCGTTCTTCATATGGTTTGGTCTCCAGTCCCCTAATCATCCTGGTTGTTCTCCTCTGCACCCTTTCCAGAGTCTCAATATCTCAAAATCAAATGCTTCATTTGGATTTTCAAAAACGGCTGGCTTTATGTCAGGCACAAAAGATCAGGATCGTAGATGAATTTGCAATTAAGATTTATTGCTCAACCCTATACACAGGAATGGGACGCGGTGGCTCAGGGGATAAGACGCTGAGCTTGTCGATCGAAAGGTCGGCAGTTTAGCGGTTCGAATCCCTAGTGCCACATAATGGGGTGAGCTCCCGTTACTTGTCCCAGCTTCTGACAACCTAGCAGTTTGAAAGCATGAAAAAAAATGCAAGTAGAAAAATAGGGACCACTTTTGGTGGGTTCCGTGTGCCTTTGGCATTTAGTCATGTTGGCCACTTGACCACGGAGACGTCTTTGGACAGTGCTGGCTCTTTGGCTTTGAAACGGAGATGAGCACCGCCCCCTAGAGTCGGGAACGACTAGCACCGTGATGGCAAATCTATGGCATGTGTGCCACAGGTGGCACGCATACCCATATTGGTGGGCACGAGAGTATTGCCCCAGCTCAGCTACAGAGCGCATGGGCCAGCTGATTTTCAGGCCACTGGAAATTGGGAAACAGGCTGTTTCTGGCCTCTAGAGGGCCTCCAGGGGGGTGGGCAAGGCCATTTTCGCCCTCCCCAGATTCCTATAAAGCCTCCGGAGCCTGGGGAGAGCCAAAAACGGGCCTATTGGTCCCACCAGAAGTCAACAAATGGGTGGTTTCTGGCCTCTGGAGGGTCTCCGGGGGGGGGGGGAGGCTGTTTTCGCCCTCCTTAGGCTCTTAGAAAGCCACTGGAACCTGGGGAGGATGAAAAACAGGCCTACAGGGCCACCATGCCATTGCGTACCAAAAGCAGGGGGAGAGCGGAGGGGTTGCATGCATATGCAACGGGGGGCCGCATTGAATTATGGGTGTGGGCACACACACGCACGACCCCCCTGTGCTCCCCCTTCTTTTGGCACTCGATGGCAAAAAGGTTAGGCATCTGGATTAGCACATATGTGCAAGGGGAACCTTTACCTTTTTATTCTAAAGACCAAGTACCATTACAGAGAAAGCCTGTTTCCTGGTTGGTTTCTATAAATGACTAGATGACATTGTTTAATTGAAAGTACCAGAAATATGCCAACTCTCCTGGCTTGTGTTCGTCAGATAGAAATCAGGGCAGACATGATTCCCTCAAGTAATCTGGCCCAACATGTATAGCTTTATGGGTAATAACCAGAACCTTGAATTGCAGCTGGAAGCACTTTGGCAATCAATGCCATTCACATAGCCTGCACACTATGCATTTTGGACAAGTTAAACCTTCTCAGTGAATTTCAAGGACAGTAACCCATTGCTATAATCAAATCTTGAGGTGAGAAGGTCACACGTGACCATCCTCCCAGTTCAGGAAATGGTTCAACTGGTAGATCAGATAGAGCTGAGCTGTGAGTCCAAGAGAACCCCCAGAGTGTCCCCTAAATCTTGAGTGGGGAAGTGCTACCCCGTAAAAACTATGAAGCGAAAGTCCTTGAATTGGAGGGGGGGCTAATATCCACTAGTAATCAGTCTAGGTGAGACTGAGTCAAAGTCGGTTCTTACTTATCCAGATACACTAAAAGGAATACAAAATTTAAACTGAAGAATGAGGATATACTTAAGTTGTATACTTACTATAAGCTTTCCTTTTCGGCATTCCCGCTGAATACGCTATAGTTGAGTTTGATTACTAGATTATTTGTCCCTATGTCTTGATAGCAGTTTTTAATACGCCTGATTCATTTATACATTTTTTTTAAAAAAAATCTAAATTCTTTAAAGAAGAAGCCAAAGGAAAGGAAACCAATTATGGCAATGTAGGCCAGTTATCGCTAACCAATGTTATTGAATAAAGCCATGCAATTAACAATCCTGTCTTTGAGATTTTTATCTGCTTTGCCGTTATCAGTTCTTGGGCTCTGCTCACTACCTAAGATGATTTAATTATCCTATTGCTAAAACTCATTAAATTCCTTAATTAAAGGTTACAAAAATTCTCAGGCCAATTAAACAAGAACTAATGAGCACCCTGTTGTACTGCATTATTTCCCAACTCCGATATAGTTTGATGATGTTAGATTTAAGCTGGAGAGAAGATAATATTTAATCTATTTCAGAAATAAAAACACAGCTCTCCCATTTGAAAGCGCACACAGGTCACGGCGTTTCCATTAGATATTTCACAGTATTTTAAACTCAGTTGCCTGTCTGAGTAACTTGAGAAAAGAAGCAAACCTCTGGCACATCACAACATGTGTGGACTTTGATTTGATTTGATTTTTATTTATTTATTTATTTTTATTTTATTAGATTTTTAAACCGCCCTTTTCCTTTGCAGGACTCAGGGCGGTTTCCAGTCAATATTAAAAAACATAAATACAAAATTTAAAAGCAATTAAAAAACAATTAAACCTGACTGAGTCTATCCCTTAAAAACCCAAATTAAAACCCAGAACCCTAATTACATTAAAAACCCTTATTAAAATAAACCCAAGCGAGGAGGTTATGAGGAAATGTTTTTCGGTATTATTCAAGGCCAGTGTTATGTCAGGCTATCATGTTAAGGATCATTTCACCTGTCATTGTGTTTTAATAAAGCATTTGTAGCTGGTTATTCTGATACTTTATTTACAGAAGGAAAGGAGAAAACTTTTGTCTGAACTGAGCCACAGTTGCCGACCTGAAGACAAGAAAGCTCTAGGCAGGAAAATGAATGCTCAGATATGTAAGAGAGAGTATGGAAACAGCTCAATAATTGTTCAATTCACTTAGCGAATTGTATTAACTGAACAGCCAGACCCACTCATATTTTTGGCATTTTAGGGTAGTGATTTTTTTTTTTAGGCCAATCTTGTTCAACCTGGATGCCTACCATTTGCATGATTTTAATTCTCAGAATTATGTCTAATAGATTTCAGGAAATTAATTGAGAATATTTGGGAGGCATCTAGATTGGGGAAGGCTATTATAGGTCCTATAAGAAGGAAGAGAACCAGTAAAAATACCATCTGAAATGCTTGGGCCTTTTATTCTTGATTGCTCCTTTGCTGGATTGACACATCATACAGAGTAATAATCGGTCGCTCAGCTTTGGTTGTTTGGCATGTGGTGTGCACTCAGCTACCATTATTTGTAAGATGTGATGTACAGCATGTCGTATGAACTCAGCTAACTGGGGATTATTCAACAAACCATGGTTAAGCGTGTTTTTTCACAAGTAGAGATATTCATAAATACCTACTGCTTTTCTCCAGTCTCTTGGCTCGTTGATCTTGATGGAGTGATTGGTACTTTGCCACAAAGACTAGGATATTATTTCAAAGCCTATAAATTATATGCTTTATGCATTGCTGTGGCCTTCACACTTGAATAAAAAGATGAGAGCAGATTGGCCATTGTTATGTTAATTTGGGATTAAAATGTGGTTTATCAAAGACAGTTGCCATAGAGATTAAAATGGGTTTAGTATTATAAGATACAGAAACCAATTCCGTTCCTCTTTATGCAGCATGCTGTTATATGTTATCAGCTTTGTGGATTTATACAACTTCATCATGGCTTTCTTGTTCTGTCCGTAATTTAACTGTAGCTGTACCAACGTTTGGTTCCAGAGCTCACATTCTAAATCCTGCACTTATCATTATGTTATGACTTTATTTGCTTGCAGCTTTGATGCCCTTACTGGTGAAATGAGAAATGTGGTCATTGACACTAAGAGCTATGGTGGCCAATGTCGGAAGGTCTTCAGTGGTGACCGGAGAGAATATTATCGGCTGAGTGAAAATGTCCTTGCTTATACATTTGAGGTGTGATTAGTTTATTTTCTTTATTGGTATTGTTGGAAGAAATATCCAATATCTGGTTCAGTTCCAATCTGGGAGAAAGACACTGGAGACAAAATGGAGGCTGGAGGCTGATTGGAAAGAGGGTCCATTTATTGATGAAGCAGAATCACATGGATGGTTCTGGGCAGCTGACCACATGGAGTTGACAGTGGTGGGGGGGGAGGTTATACCTTTTCTTGGACTTTGCCCTTGAGCTTCCTGTTCCTGTGCAAGGACATGTATCCTAATGGCTGTTGTCAGACTCACATGGGGCCATGTAGAGGTTATGTAGGGATCATAGCTGGCTCTATAGGTTGTCTGAGTTCCCAGGTTTGGTTGAAGTTTGGGCTGCTGAGATGATGCAATGAAGAGGCTTGTGTTCTGAAAGGGTGTTGGGCAATTCCTATTATGGCTTAATAGCTTTGCCCTGGTTTGGATCTTGAGTGAGGGCTAATCCTATCACTCTGCCTTTGTTCAGACTTTGCTGCAAGGAGTAATGGATTACCAAACCTGCATTTCTAAAAGTTGCCCCAGCTCAGTATCTGCTTGGGGGCAGGGAGATGGGGCTCTGAGTTTCTGTTTCCCTTAAGATTTCTTTATTTCTCTTTTAGGGGAAATCTTTTATCCTCTCTTTTTTAATAGTCCTCAAAATATTTCATTCTTTGGGGGGGGGGATGGCTTCCCACAGCATATTTCTAATCTTTCCATGACATTAAAAGATATCACAGCTGACGTTAAGAGATGTTGGGTTAGGACTACATAGTGCTGCTACCTACAGAATGATAAACAGCTAATCCAATCTCATCCTACCAAAAATTACTAACACTATTAGTAAGAATAGGAATCCCCCCCCTCCCCATAGCTGTTTCTTGTTTTCATTGGTTACATTCTTTAACCCAACATCTCACCACTTGTCTTATTACCTTTAGAGACCATCTGGGTTGCCCATCTGGCAGTTGTCATAAAAAAAATATAGGAGGAAATGTGCATTTATTGACTGGAGTTAATTTGATGTTACTCTAATCCAGTAAGTTCCAGATGTATTGAATTAATAGCTCCCAATATTTCCAGCAGGATGCATATTCGTTATGTGGCAAGCTTGCTGAGAATTCTAGGAGCACTTGTAGTAGCATTTGTATCAACAGTATTTCATCTTGACAAAAGCTGCATTATGGAGGCAACCTATATTTATTTCAAGAGTCAGAATGTAACTGTATTGTTTTTAATAACTCATCAAATACAGTGGTGAAATCCAACTTTTTTTACTACCAGTTCTGTGGGTGTGGCTTGGTGGGCATAGCTTGGTAGGCTTGGCAGGGGATACTGCAAAGTATCCATTCCCACCCCACTCTGGGGCCAGCCAGAAGTGGCGTTTGCCGGTTTTCCAAACTACTCAAAATTTCCACTACCGGTTCTCCAGAACCTGTTAGAACCTGCTGGATTTCATCCCTGATCAAATATCTTTTTTTTTCTTTGTACAGGTGAAAATTGAGAATGAATTCAATACTGAATTTTACAACAGTACTTGGTCTTATATGAAAGAGACAGAGGGTCGCAACACTGGAAATGATTACCATCGATACACACCAGAACAATATACAAAAGGCAATTCAGAGGTACCTATTGCTTTGCTTTCTTCCTTCCCCAAGTGACAGAAAAGTGAAGCAGACATATCTTTTAGAACAGGGGTATTATGCTCAAGGCCCAGGGGCCAGATCCAGTCCATGGGTTCTTAGTTCTGGCCTGTGGGGCTGTCCTGGAAACAGTAAAGAACTGGCCCATAGTGCCTCTGCCAGTAAATACGGAACTTGGGAGGACTGCGGACGGCTCTCCTGAGCTCCATTTTCACTGGCAGAGAGATGCAGGACACCCTCACAACCAAAAACGGAGCTTGGGAACCCGTTTTTGCTGGCAGAGCACTTGGCCCACAACAGGCACCCCTGACATGAGCAGACCACGCCCACCCTGGCCACACCCACCCCGGCCCTCGAGGTCAAACACAAC
>JANHFK010009555.1:519521-534458 GCA_036250565.1 Sibynophis collaris | reverse complement strand
AGAGCGGAATTATTCGCATCTCCTTTACGCTCGTTTACACCCATCTTCTACGTCGTTGGATTTGAGCCTTTCCAACCCAGGCCTCTACAGCCGCACGCGCGCGCTTCACCTTAGGACCCCTTTTAGGCTTCCAAGCCAAATGCCTGACCGAAGAGACCGGAAAGGGGTACATTTTTATTACTCCCCCGCGCTCGGTCAGAAACGGAGCCTATCCCTAAATAAGCCAAAGAGGTCACCCGCTCCCGTTTCCACCTCCTCCCGCCTCGGAGGGTTGAGGAAGCGTTATTTTTAAACAGGCATTCACGAAGGCGAGGCGGAGGTCCCCGGCGCGAGAAACGCGGGCGAAAGAAGAGGTCCTGGAAGAGAGTCAAAACGCGCCAAGTTTCTCGGTGCGGGGGGCGACCGAGTTTGGACTAATCCAAATATTGATGACCTCCGTCTCTCTCACTCTTCCCCCTCCCCCCCGCACGTTTTACCCTTTTGGGAGCGCGCAGAACGGCAAGATGTAGCGGGTGAGGAAATGCGGCCGCGGCCAGATCAGCGAAGGAAGCAAGCGCGGGAATTAGTGCCGCCGGCCGGGCAAAAACCCGGCCTTGGGGCTATGTAAAGCGCCATGCTTGAGGACTAGAAACTTAAGCTCGTCGTCCATCCTACCCTCCCAGGCTTATAATAGTCCTGAAGCGTTAAGGGGGGGGGGAAATAACAAACCTCTGCTTTCGGAGGACTTTCGGGCTAGGCTGAGGGGAATGCTTCTCCCACCGATGAGGAGAGAGCGCCGGGGTGGCCATCCTTGGAAAGGATGCGATGGGGATCCGCTAGGCGGGGGAGTCGTGGGGGAAGCCCTGCCGATGACGGAGGGGGTTGACTTTTCGGGTTCGTTTGTGGAAGCAGGCGTCAACAAGCGTGGTGGTGGCGGGAACGGGGTAGAGTCCGGCTGCGGCGGTCTTGAGGCGGCAAAATCGCCCCTTTTGGTGGGTTGGGAAAGCAATTATTACACCGATGCGAGACTCGAGTCAAAGCGGCTGATTTCCAAAAAAAAAAAAAAAGTACGTCCCGAGACTGCGTTTCTCCAGAGGTAACGACTATAAAATGTTCAAACGTTATAAAATGTGGCAGGACTCGAACTCCCACAATGCCCTTAAGAGGCTTCTTTCTGCCCGCCTTTAGGAACTGCTTAAAAAAAATAAAAAAATCCAGGAAAGATCTAAAAGTTAACTTGCTTGCTATAAATCCTTTCGTGCAAAAAAAAGATACTTTTTGGTCCCGTTTCACAAACTCAAAAGCCACCTTGACTTATGACGCCTTGATAAAAAGTGCAGCTGCTACCGTATTATCGGCCCGCTTGCCCTTTCGACTAAGGTTCCTATTGCCGGGGTACCACTTAACAAAACGCAACCGTTTTTTTGTGTGCTTCGACAGGAGTAACTAAAGTGCAGGTTACGGTGCCTTCCTCGACGTTTGGCTGAGGGAGGGGGAAAAATGCCTGGCGTGCTGCCCAGTGACAGCCACGGACTTTCAAGAGATCCGCCAGCCACAACAAAAAGCAGGCTGTCGTTGAAGTTTTTCCAGAAAAGGGAAACAAAACGAGCACTGGATTTTGTAGAATCGGCGGAAAATGAACAAAAGGATTCAGAATATGAGTCTTCTGAAATGTAAGCTTTTCAGTTCGTAACAATAGAGCAAAAAAGTTCGAAAGCATTTTTTTTAAGATTAAAAAAAAGTTCCTCGTTGCATGCTTAAAACAGTAAAAGATTATACAGCAGAGGATTTTAAGCATGTCCAGTGTCTTGGACAGGGGCAATCGATTCATGACACCATGCAAGAAGGGGTTGGAGCAGAACAGTGTGCATTTATGAAAAATATGTTATACTAGGCTGGTGTTTTTGGATTTCTTGAGAGATATTAGCTTCTTGAATATTTATTTCCCTTACAGCAGGATAGATAATTTGTGGTCCTAGTGCTGCATTTTTATGGCTTCCAAGGGCCCTATGACTTCACTTGCTATAAACATACGTTTTCCTGGTGTTTTGAGGTGAGAAGTACTAAAAAAAAACCAGTGGAAGCCCTAAATAGGCCTATAAATCAAATTAAAATAAAAAAAAATAAATATGCTCAGCACATGCAAATTCCAAGAAAATTCCATTCATACCTTTAAATTTTTACTCCATCCAGTTTTCATCACCATCCATTCAATGTAGCCCTTAATCACCTAATAAATGTTAAATTCAGCCCTGGGCCTCCAATAGATTACCCATCTGATTTCCCTTTTTTAGGTTTTTTGTTATCAGTTTAGATATAAAAAATGCCTTACTTCAAAAACTAGTTTGTAGTATGCTATAAATAATGTTAATAAAGAATCTGTTGAGTTCATTTTGTAAATATGAAAATTATATATATTTAAAATCATAATTGCTGTACTGTAACTGTACCTTGAATCCAATTCATAATTGTTTAGAATCAAAATTCATGTAAGTGTTGTAAACCTCCATATAGTTATTTAGGCAATTCATTAAAGTCTGTGTGTCTTCTGGAATGTTATATATAGGATAGTATTAAAATGCATGCTATATTTTTCATATGTATTTTGAAATTGATTTTTTTTTTGTATATACTAGTGATCAAATAGTTCCTGCACCACAACCTCTTTCACCTGCCTGTTGTGATAAAAAAGACAACATGCTACCTTTTGTGGGCTTAAACAATCTTGGAAACACTTGTTATCTTAACAGTATACTTCAGGTAAAATTTTAATATGGTTTTAGAAATTTAATGTTTTTGTTCCTTATTGAATGAAGCAGATTGTTTTTAAAAAGCACAAATGAAGCAAATATTTATATATTTTTATTTAATCTTTGTTTTCTTGTCAACATCCTTTATCATGATAAGATAAGATGTCTTTTAAAAGTAACTTGTTGGAGCTTGATTTTTACCCAGAAAAAATGTTTTGTAATGTTAATTTTATGTCCTATTTTAGAGACATTTGCCTATTTCAAATGTGCTTTATCTCTTACAAGTAGAAATATTAAAACAATTGTAATACAATCTGACTATTTCCTATGTTGATCACCCATAATCTGCATATAAATACTTTCTGGGATGTTCTCATTCAAACTTTTTTTTATAATCACATTACTGTTCTTTTCCTTTTGCCCAAAGTACTCATTCACTTTTTACTAACTCTAAATTCTCCTTTTCTAATGTCTCACTCCCTCTCTTAGCTTAGATGTCTCACCTCTAAATACCAAACCCACATTTGGCCTTGTTAGATTTAACTGTCTTATCTGTTTTACAGATGAGGAACTTGATATATTAAACATAGATAATAAATTCTGCAACTCCTTTCCCCCAATATAAATGTGAAGAGACTGAAACCCTCATACACATTAGAGCAACACATAAGCACACTTTTTAAAAAAAACTAAAGATTACCCAGTAAAAATTACAATACTAAAATAAGTAAAGCATACTCAGTTTAAGAAATCCCTAAATAAATATCAAACAAAAAACATACCTCTCCTTCCCAAATATGCAGACATAGGCATATCTTCTTCAGATTTGAAATCAAAATCCCATTGCTTCAAAACAGAAAAAGCATTGTCTGCTTCTTGGTTGGATACGACTTTCCTGTACTTGCATGAAAAGGATGGAATCTCTTGCTATACAAATAATTATATATGTACTACCTTGTCTGTTTTTTTTAAATAAGTAGCTGATCACACATCTTTCTTCAGTGTTATAATAAAGTTCAGTAACCTAATGAAGGTATGTCATCAGAGACATATATGTAATGGTAATGTCAGTTTACACCTTTGAGATATTAGGTAAAAAGTAGCATGTAATTCAGGATCATTTGGTGATTGTGAGTTTAAATACAATTTCTAACCCAAGTAAAATGTTTTATGAACTAAAACATGTATATTACACTTGAACATTTATTTTCTGTATAATGTATTCTTATTTTTTATTCTAATTTTAGGTGCTCTATTTTTGTCCTGGCTTTAAAACAGGAGTGAAACAATTGTTTAATATAATTTCAAAAAGGAAGGAAAGTTTAAAGGATGAAATACATAAGGTGAGATTTACTGCCCACTGTTACATACTGTATATAAGCTGCCTTTAGAGAATTCAAAATGATGTGGTAATCGTTTTGTTTTTTTAGAAGTTCATTATCAGGATAATTTGTCACATATCCTGATGCAATAATATGCAGGCCTTTGGTGGCTCACCTCATGAGAAAAAATGCATAACCATAAACATTAATTTAAAAATTGAAAACCATACATACTGGCATCAGTACCTAAATGAAAAACTGTTCAGAAGCTTCTGGAAGGCAGTAGGGTTGCAGCCAAATGCATATTTTTGCAGGTGACCATTCCAGAGGTTTAGTCTGAAACATGTTCATTCCCCTCTCATCCAGAAAATGGCGGACAGCCAGTTGCTTTTCCTGGCAGGATCAAAGTGGCTAGACTGACTAGATACAGGCGCTGCAGGTAGCCCTGCTTATATAAATGTGCATTTAACATTGATTGAAAGGCTGATTTACTCCACTTTTTAAATATCTCCCCTCTCCTCAGAGATTCATGTCTTAAATCTTTTGTACTGTATCTTTTATGCAATAAAGTAACCTTTGGTTGTATGAATGTTACAGTAACAAAAGTTACACCTACATGTCAATGATACAAAAAAAGACCATATTGTCAAATAACAAAATAGAGAAAAATAAATTTGTAAAGCAAACAATTTTCTGTCTTTATAGGAAACTACTAAAGAACATTCTTTTGGAAGTTATGAAATGGTATGCAGCTTACACACTTTGATTGTTTCAGTTGAACAGCTTCAGGCAAGCTTTCTCTTAAATCCAGATAAATACACAGATGAACTTGCTACTCAACCAAGAAGACTGCTAAATACACTTAGGTAAATGATGTTTTTACAATGTTTCCAAACTGCCTATTCTGTAAGCAGTACTGTATTATTTGTATTAAGGACATAAAGTCTTATATTATTTATATTAAGGGTATAAAAAACTTCTGGAAATTATTAATCAGTTAATAATAACAATAATAATAATATCCTCCGACGCTACCTCAACCGTTCCTAGGTCCTTGGTTAGGACTCGAGCTGTTGACCTTTAAACCGGCCCCATAGGCTGTGTTTCCTACCAAATAATAATAATAATAATAATAATAATAATAATAATAATAATTTACAGATTACTCTGATCTCAATGGTATAAATCTTAATCATTAAAATTAATAGTAAGTTTTGGTTTAGGCAGGCTTTTTATAAATTAATGCACAAAATCATGAGTCTAAATGAACCTGCTTACTATAGTTTGAACTACATTCTCTTTATTATAATTGAATTGCAGTTCTTGTATGCCTTGGAAAATGGTTACTAAGTTTGCTTAGGCTCACATATATACTTGTACAGGTTTTATAATTATTATTAGATTTAAGTTAACTAAATGTATTTTTTTTATTTCCCATGTATTTATAGGGAGCTAAATCCCATGTATGAAGGATATTTGCAGCATGATGCTCAAGAAGTATTACAATGTATATTAGGACATATTCAAGGAACTTGTCAGCTCTTAAAGGAGGAACTACGACAGAAATCACTGGAGGAGCCTGCAATTCAACTGAAAAAAAAGTCTAATTTGGATGCCAATGGCACTAGCTTTGAGGAAGATGACCGTGTGCTCCAAAACCAAACTATAAAGAATTATGAAAACAAAACAAAAGAAAATGCAAAGAGGAAAAATGTTATGGAAGGTGGCAATGAAAAGAAAAAATCAAAGGTCTCCAAAGAGAAAAACGGAATAGAAGAAAATTTGAGACAGACTCGGTCAAAAAGAAAAGCTTTAGAAGAAAAAGTAGAAAATCAAACTCAAGCTATCATTAAATGGTCTGTTGAAAATGAAAATACAAAACCAGCACATAAAAAATCAAGACTTAGATTAAATTGGTTAAAATCTTCCAATGACCAGCCTAGCATTTTATCTAAATTTTGTAGTCTGGGAAAACTGAAAACAAATTTGGTGTCCAAAGATCCAGTTAAAGACATTAACAACTCTGAATTTACGGACAGTTCCCTCAAGTATGAAAATGATAGCAAATCAAGCGGAGAATGTTGTGGTTCCTCATCTATGAAAACTACAGTTGGAGAAAGAATTGAATACTTTAGTCAAGGTTAGCCTATACCCATTACATTGGAGAGTGGGAATTTTACCATCTTGGCTACTCTAATGATCTGTATATCCTTCTGTACCATCAAATTTAATAGTAAAAGTTTGAAACTGATTATTAGCTATAAGAAAAGGCAAAGTAAACCATGTATCTAGTTTTCTTATCTCTGCACATGTGTTTATCTCAAGCGAGATGCAGTTTTCCTATGAGTATCTCAAACATGGTTAATCTTTCCACGTGTATGTTTTGCCAACATAAATAAAGCTTTATAATATTATTAGCATAATTGTGTTCTAGTGTCACACCTGAAATGTATTGTTTTAATAAAGTTTGTTAGGGAGTAGAATAAGATGGTCATGGACATATGAAATCTTTCAACTGTTCTGCTTCAATCATTCTCCTTTTTACTTCAGTTACTCAAACTCACTGATAACATATCAAGGAATTTTTAAAAATATAATCAGAATCTTTTGTAAACAAAATCCATTGAAAGTATTTTACTGAATCTAGGTTTTTTCCCCCCACAGAATTGGCTATCTTCGATTTAGTGGAGAGACTCTTCCAAGGTCAATTGGTCTTGCGAACCCGATGTTTAGAGTGTGAGTGCTTTACTGAGAGAAGAGAAGATTTTCAAGATATCAGTGTACCTGTTCAAAAAGATGAACTCTTAAAAGTAGAGGAGAATGCTGAAAGTAAGTAGTACTTCCAAAGTAAAGATGTTCATGATTTATAGTAGAACCTTATTGGATAGCTGGGTGTTGCTAAAGAGTATTTAATGGACACTATGAATGAAAAGTAGTTTAGATTATCTTGCTTTCTTCAGTGAAGCACAATGAATGTTATGGGATTACTTTCCTTTTGGGAGGAAAATTAAATAAATGTCATTGATGTCATAAGTTCTAGAACTACTACTTTTTTGTCCTAGGTATTTTGCTTCCATGCTTATTGTCTATTGGATAAAGTACTTAAGCAATCTATTCTTTGTTCAATTTAGGAGTTTTCGTCTTTACTTTAAAATATCCTATTCTATTGTATTACACCATAAAGGAAGATACATAACTCCATCTTGTATGTTTATGACAAACACATATTACTGGAATGTTTTATGCATTGCTCAGTTCAGAAGATAATTTTCAGATTTTTTTTCCAGTACAGTTTAATAACCTGCTATACAAGCTAGTTTGGTATAGTGACTGAACTAGGAGAGGGGAAACCTGAATTGGATTTGCCCCAAATGCATGACGGTTTCTCAGTAGCAAATTTTTTCCCTCTTTTTCTCTCTCTCTCACATTTTTTAAAATACTACTATCAATGTAGTTAAAGTGTCTATATTAATGCTGACAATGCAATTAGTGTGTAATGCATAATGGACATTACTGATTCCTCCCTATCTTAAATTATGGCATTCTTTGATCCAATATTAATAAGCTGAGGACAGAAACTTGACCAGGAAATTCTGAGTTAGACTAAAATATAAGACCCAATGTTTGTACTTAACATTCCTATCCCTTACATTGTGCTCTTACAAGTAATTTGTTTTTCCAATTTTTACTACTACTATAAATAACAGCATTTTCTCTTTATGCTCGCAGAAGAACAGTATTAAATATTGTTGAATTAATAAATGTTATCTTTTACAGTTTCCCCAGAGCCCAAAATGGACGTAAAGACTTTGAAATGGGCAATTTCACAGTTTGCTTCCATAGAGAGGATTGTGGGAGAAGATAAATACTTTTGTGAAAATTGTCTCCATTACACAGAAGCAGAACGCAGTCTTCTATTTGATAAAATGCCTGAAGTTGTAACAATTCACTTGAAGTGCTTTGCTGCAAATGGCTTAGAGTGAGTATAGGGCATAAACTGTATTTAAAAAATTACTGGAAGCCAATTAAAATGTAGACTAATGATAAAATGAAAATAGTTTTCTATCAGATATTGTTCACATATTAATTAGTATTTATGTTTAATAAATTTAGTATTTATGTTTAATAAATACTGAATGAAAAATAGGGTCCCATAAATTATTTTATGGAGGGATAAATTTTAAGGTTTTATTCTGTATGTAAGCTCTGTTCTCTAATTTTTATTTTAAAATAATTCGGCATATAAGTACAACTTTGTTTGATAATATGATTTGAAACAGTTTGCTACAATTAATTGAATGATTTTTATTTCTGTCTATACTATTCTACTCTACTACTTGATGGCTTAGCAGAAAAAGTGCTAGCTAAAGTTGTGCGCCACCCAGAGTCATGATGTAAGATGGGCAGCCATATAAATTGAATGAATGAATGAACAGTACAACCTGAATGAGTATGCTCATGCTCATACACACACATATACCTACCTGTAAATAAATAAATAAATAAAAATTTAAAAAGCCATTTGCTTCTAGTGGTCATGCAGGTTTACCTGTAAACCTGTATTTGATTATGTTCTTTATTCAGTGGGAAATCTGTGATCATGAATAACCCACATGCTCATATAACTTTCCCAAAATTATGTAATTAGACAGACATCTAAAAATATTTTTTAGCTCCTACAAATAGATCAGATTGCGCTTTAGTGGTGAAAAACATTTGTCCATTTGTAATGGTATATTCTAGTGTATATAGTTTCAGCAGTATGCTGGAAAAATTAAGTAGAATTTAAAGATTAATTCAGTACGTACTTGAACATATGTAGTATCTGAAATGAGTATATTTGAAATATGACTGATCAAATAAGATTCTTACCTTTGATTGCTTATTATGAACGCTTGAAAGATCTGTGTGGCTGCAAGACGTAAGATAATTGGGCCCTGCTCTTTTGTACTATTCGTATCTGGCAAAAAAAAGTTCACAAATCCTTAAGGTCATCCTTTTGTAAAGGTAATAGCCAGTCTAGTGGATTTTTTAAAATATAGCGAAAAGAATGCCTTTCATAGTAGCATACAAAGATAAAGCAATTAAACCAAGAAGCTATTTAATCATTAATTTAATTTGATTTTAGAGATCTGAAAGCAACAGTGAGCCTACCTGTTGCAAAAAAAAATATCTTTCCATCTTTTTAGCTGCTGATCATAGAGAAAAATAAGAAAATATAGTATGAGATTAATTTTAAAATATCATCAAAATGTTTGTTTACATCTTAAAAATGATTGCAATGGAAAGTAGTACTCTTAACTTTACATGTTATCATCTTCTCCAAAAGGTTTGATTCTTACGGTGGACTCTCCAAAATAAATACTCCTTTACAGACACCTCTCAAACTGTCCTTGGATGACTGGAGCATAAACCCAGCCAATGAAATCTATGGATTATTTGCCATAGTGATGCACAGTGGAATTACTATCAGCAGCGGCCACTACACAGCCTCAGTGAAACTCACAGATCTTGACAGCTTGCAAATAGACAGTGATAATTTCAGCAGTGATGCTCTTTGTAAATTTTGCCCAGAGCCACTAAATGAACAAGAAGCTGTCACTGAGGACTATGATGATGGTGAGGTCTCTTTTACAGTTGGAGAAAGCACTCAACCTAACAAAGGACTAAACAAAAAGAACATGGAAGCTGTGGGTCTTCTGGGCGGACAGAAAAGCAAGTCCAACTGTGATTTGCCAAATAACAAAGTAGCCCATTCTGAGAAAATAGCTCATGTGATGGGTGAAGCAAGAAATGCCGAATGGAACTGTCCTAAAGCAATCATGACATTTGAAGAGTGTGAACAAACTGGCACTACGTCCACCGGACTAGACAATGAAGCAGCACATGTAATGCATTCCCTAAAACAGTATAAAGACAAGTGGCTACTTTTTGATGATTCAGAAGTTAAACTTATAGAGGAAAGAGATTTTCTTAATTTGTTGTCTCCAATTTCATCATCTACGTCTACTCCTTATCTGCTATTTTATAAGAAAATTGTAGAATGAGATTGTATTTTGATATGCAGATGATAGTTTTTGAAACGCATATAACGCCAATTTTGTAGATACATGTTACAATTTAATTCTATAAAAATGGGCAAATGTGTTTTTTTAAAGGCAATAATTCTATTTGCAGATGTTATACAAATTGCTTTAGAATACAAGTCTGTATATATTCTGTTGAATAAATAATGTCTTAAGAGCAAGCACTATATAACAATGATTCCAGCTTCATCGCACTACTTGTACAGTAAATATATTATTTTTAAAAAATAAAGTTGCATGTATTCACAATCTTGTAAAAATTTGTAGCTGGTGATAAAAGAAACATGCTTTTTATTAAAAAAAAAAAAAAGGAAACACTGTGTGTCTATGTATTCATTCCACATTTGAAAACCTCACATTCTTAACATGTTCTTCCTCTATCACATGAATATTTTGTAAGTGTTCTAATTAAGGTTGAAAACAAGATGCTCATCTCTTTTTCAGTACAGCCAATGTATATTTGTATCGTTGGCTGGCTTCCATATTATAGGCTGTATTTGTTTCAGTGATTTTTAGTGATTTATTTGATCATAGTTAATGGTTAGTGATGGCATGCTTCAAATTGATTTTATTATTTAATGCTCTCCCCACAGCTGTTTTGGAAGGGAAATAGAGGAAAATCCCATAGAGGAAAAACCCAATATTGCCCCTTTGATTCAGGTGCTATAGAAACCATAGCCTACCTTCTTTTGTATTGTCGGTTTTATAAGGACATTCACTGGTTGATTACCTAAACAAGATAAATTTATTTCTCTAAAAGTCAAAATGTTGCTACATTATATTCCATCTCGTACAAATGGTACTATAGGTCTGTGTTGGAAGCACTGAGGTGAAAGGATCAGACTGACATTACCATTGCTCAGAGGGATGGCCAGTTGGGGGCTCCTTTCATGTCCCCATTAATGATCCATTGAAGTGATACCTATTTATTTACTCATATTCACACACTTTCGAACTGCTACATCAGCAGGACCTGGAATGAAGACAGGAGCTCACCCTGTAACACGGCAGCACTTGGGCTTCGATCATGGGCTTGCAAATTGCCAATCCAGTGTTTTAACCATGTGAGCCTCCACAGTTATTGAAATTAGGGGACAATTTTTCTTGTTTGTTTTATAGAATGCATTTGTATTGATTGATGGCCAAAATAAAGGGCTCTGCATTCAACAGTGAGCAGAGACATGCCCCAATAGATGAGGCTAAGTTAACCTGTGATTTGGGTTTCTGAACCACTTTGAATTTGATGACCATAACGCCATAATAAAACAAAATGATACCAAATTTGGTGATAAGGAAAACACTGGCAAAAGAAAACTTAAACTTAAAATGTGCTAGAATGTGATGACAAACATTCCAGATAATTTCCTCCCTATGTCCATATAGAAGAGGCACTTGGAAAGTAGCCAAGAAAGTTATCTAATCATTATAAATGGATAACTTTACAGTGAAGAAAAATAAATTAACCAGAATGTGAACATTCAAGTGTGTAAATAAAATAGTGGATATGGTATGACAGTATATGATTATATCTTAAATGTTACTTTATAATTCACATCATCTTTCAATCTGGTGTCCAAGCATAAAACTTTAGCAGAAATGGGAGATAAGATGTATTTGTAAATTGTGTCTTACCTATTAGTCAGACCTTCTGTTTTATTTATAGTGGCCCCAAAGAACAAATTTATACTAAAAACATAATGTTCCAATCTACCCTAATAATTTTAAGCTCACATATAATAATCATGCATATATAAATCAAGAGTAAATTTATTACAGAAAGCATTCCTTTCAGCAATACCTGTCCATATTTAAAAAAAAAACTGCACATGGCAATGAATAGGAAAAGCATGAGATAAAGTGGAAACTTTCAAATATTTAATAGTACCATTAATATAAACAAACACTATATTAAAAATTGTTTGCTTTTTCAAATGCTATTATAAATTAAATATACAAACTAAAAAAAATCACATTACAGAATGCTATAAATAAGATTGATGAATTCAGAGTACCTTTGAATATTAAAAAAAGAAAAAGTTTTAAAAATACTTTCATACTGTTGGCAATAGATTTTACAAAAACAGACTTTTAAAACTACATTTTCCAGGAGAAAAGATTTGGCCATTTAATGCTCCCATGCAAGTCAAAAGAACATGTGTTAGCTGCCCAGAGCAAATTCCACACATTTTCTGGTGTTGATAACACTGAACCTGCTTTTTCAGTACCTTAAAACTCTTTAAGTGCCTTCTGAGGTGCTTATATGTCCATTTTGCGAAGGCTCATTCTGCTGAAGGAATCTCTGGAGGGTGGAAAAAAACATGAAATGAGCTACTACGACTTAAAACAACAGAATCAAGTTTATTTCTCGCCAATTGAATAAAAATATGTTGCACAAAGTGTTTCTTCCGTAGAACAATTACCGGTACTCTCAACCAATACAAGTAGCCCTTGGTTAAGGATCAAATATTCAACAATATTTCGAAATTCCGATGGCACTGAATAAGAAGTAGTTAGGACCAGTACTTGAAGTTCTGTCTCACCACCTTTGAGGTCACATGATTACAATTTGGGTCCTTGCAACCAGCTCACACTTAATGATTATTGCAGCGTCCCACAGTCACGTGATTGCCTTCTGCAACCTTCCCTCCCAGCTTCCCATAAGCAAAGTCAGTGGAGAAGTTGACAGGGAAGGTCACAAGTCAGGGAAGGCCACTCCAAACTCTCGGCACCCTTCCCAAACATAACCTTCTCAAGTGCGTACTGCACTTGCATCACCCCAGCCATCTGCACATTCCCATGTTCCCACTTCCACCAAGCGGCGGCAACATATCTGTCTGCTGGTCTATTGGTGAGCCACTTGGGACTTGTAACTTCCTGCCAACTTTCTCACCACGTTTGATTGTTGGAAGTCAGTAGGAAATTGTGAGGAGGTCTTCACTTTGTCAGTATGTGGAATCTCTTACCCTTTACCCAGAAGAGATGGGAAAAGATAGCCAGGCTTTGAGCCAGGCAAAATGTAATACAGGTAGTCCTGTATTACAAACAAATCATCATTTGTTCAGTGACATCACAACGGCACTGAAAAAGATGACTTATAACCGTTCTTTGCACTTACAAACTCCACCGCATCTCCATAGTCATGTGATCAAAATTTGGGCGCTTGGCAACTGGCAAATATTTATAGGGTCATGTGATCACCTTTTGTGACCTTCCCAGTATGCTTTTGACAAGTGAAGCTTAACAATCACATGGTTCACTTAACAATATCAGTGATTCACTTAAAAAAATAGCAAAACTGGGTGTGACTTAGTTAACAACTGTTTTGCTTAGCAATGGAAATTGTGGTCGTTAGTCAAGGACTACCTATATGGAAAATGGCACCATCTTACCCAATCGGTTACGTTAGGTATAGTTATGGTTGTGTTTTTTTCATTCAGGAGCCTTTGGAAAAAAATGTGAAATGTTATATTAGAATGACCTGTGACAAGCAGCAGGTAGAACAGCCTTGTATAATTGGGGTATTTTTCTATTTATCAAGGGCTGAAGGGCTTCCTTGAGACGATGATAATTTCTTTCAAGTTCCCGCTGATACTCTTTTTGGTCTGGACCAATCAAGCTTTTGTTTTTGCGTAGTGCGTCCTCACACCTAGAACACAGTACAATGCATTTTAAGTGAGCAAATGATCATAAACGTATTAGATGATAATTAAACATTTTGTCAATTTTTTCTTTGTTCATCCTTAAGATTCCCAGATAATCCAACCTACATCTGTTTGAAAGTCCATTTCACATAAAATCAATGCAGCTTGCCTTTTTGTGTAGTTACATTGTACTGCTGAAGCTAATTTTTCAACACTATAGTATCTCTATATTTTGGCACAGTTGCTACGAAATAATTCTGGACATTGCTTTTTTCTAATATGGAGAGGTTTTTGTGGGGAAAAAAATGAAACCAATGCTATATGTCTGGCCTCCACAGCATTTTAAAAATGTAAATAGGTAGCAATTGACTCAAATATAAGGATACTCTGTTTTTTCATTTAAAAAAAAAAGACTAACATTTCAGTGATTTCTCAAAGTTGTATTGCATTGTATTAAGAAAGTATCTCCTACCCATTAGACTGAAAAGTGGAAAGGGACTTGAATAATAGCAATGAGCATCCAAATTTTTTGTTTTGTTTTGTTAACTCAGGAGAAAAAAGTACAGGTCTTTACAAGAAATGATACAATACCTTTTTGTAAAGTCTTTGAAACAAAGTCGCAGTTTGTTATGGTGGCGGAAGAGTTTAGGATCATTGGGTATTTCAGATAAAAATACCTGTGCAACCTCCAGGGGCCCCTTAACAGAAAAGAGGACAGAATAATTTTATCGACACAAAATGTTTACTAAAATGTAAGCTTTTTTTAACATTATACACCAAAATCCCTTAGACAGACAACACAAAAACTGCATTACAGTAAAAGAAAATAAATTGCCTTTAATATATTGGGATAGAGAGAATTTTTATACTAATTTGAGGTGTTGGTGTTTATTTAAAATTATGCTACTTCAGCTGTATGATGCTAAACAACATAAATCTACAACCTTGAACTATCTACAACGTTGCAAAAATCAACAAAACTTCAAAATATAAAACCAACAGACTAATTCATAAAGGCACTTCTTAATTATATTACTGGCAGGGCTGTGCAACGACTCCTTTATTTATTTATTTTATTTTATTTTATTTTATTTTATTTTATCGAATTTCTAGACCGCCCTTCTCCTTCGCAGGACTCAGGGCGGTTTACAGTCCAAAT
>JANHFK010009555.1:505717-516440 GCA_036250565.1 Sibynophis collaris | reverse complement strand
CTGACTAACAAGTTTCTTTAGTCGGCTCCATAGATTTTCAATTGGGTTAAGGTCTGGGCTATTCCCAGGCCATTTCAGCAGTGGAATATGATTATCTTTAAACGCCAAAAAAAGTGGTGTTATTGGCCATCAAACCTCAAAAATATACTTTTCCCAAAAGGTTTCCACAATTTTGGCCACTACTGTATATCCATCCATTCCCCACTATCTGGTCAGAGCTGAAGAAGAAGAAAAAACAAGAAAAGTTCAGTTGCCTCCTGAAAAAGCACCTTTGGGACAACCATGACCTGGATGATTGAGAATCTCTATAGACTTCAAGCAGTTCATGGTTGTTTTTAAAGGGTTTCTATACTGAAATGGTTTGTCATGGAGTCACAGGCCAAAATTCCCACACAATGACAAAAGAAACCGATGAGACAATAATACAAAGTCTTTTGTTGCTATAGTTACAGGTAGTCTTACAACTTATAACCACAATTGAGTCCAAAATCTCTGATACTAAGCAACGAAGTTTTAAAGTGAGTTTTGCCCCATTTTATGACTTTTCTTGTAACAGTTGTTAAATGAATCATTGAAGTTGTTCAATTAGTAACACACGGTTAAGTGAATCTGGCTTCCCCATTGACTCTGTTTGAAAGAAGGTTGCAGAAGATAATCACATGTCCCCATCATAAATATGCGCCAGTTGCCAAGTGACCAAATTTTGATTATGTGACCGTGGGGGTGCTGTAGGGGTCGTAAGTGTGAAAAATGATCATAACTCACTTTTTTCCAGTGCCATTGTAACTTTAAACAGTCACTAAATGAATAGTTATAAGTTCAGGAGTGCCTCATTACATTTATGGAAGTTTATGGAAGTTGCAAACAGTTACAGAATCTAATGGGATGATTATTTTTTCACACTGGCCCAGGTTGGATAACTTTGTTTTATGAAATAAATGAAACATGTGCCAAACAGCATCATTTTTTCAATCAGATTCTCTTCCTGTATCAGGAAGATTTACTGAAAGTTTTGATTCAGGAACGAAACATCCAGAGAACCAAAAATGGACAAACATATTTTCACACAACCATACCAGAATCCTCCACAACTGTACATTATCGCTCTGGGATAAATCCAGTCCAAATTCCTCAGGGCCTTGTGATGTATCTAATGCAGATAGTCCTTGATTTACAACAGTTCATTTAGTGATTGTTTAAAGTTACAAATAAAGGGGAAATAAAGGCACTGAAAAAGGTGACTTATGACCATTTTTCACAACTTACAACAGTATTCCCCATTGTCACGTGATCAAAATTAAGATGTTTGGCAACTAGTTCATATTTATGACGGTTGCAGTATTCCAAAGTCATGTGATCACCGTTTGTGACCATCTGGCTTCAATGGGGAAGCCAGATTCACTTAACAACCATGTTACTAACTTAACAACAGCAGAGAGTCACTTAACAAATGTCGCAAGAAAACTCGTAAAATGGAGCAAAACTCACTTACAAATTTCTCACTTAGCAAGATAAATTTTGGACTCGATTGTGGTCATAAGTTGACGACTACCTGTACACATGTTGACAGACAGAAGTAGTATAACAAGAGAGCAACTTTATTCTTCCTGGTCAATTTCATTCCTGAAACATGCTATTCACATCTAGATTGAAAGGAAAAGTATAAATACAACTTGTCATCTTTATTTTCTTGAGAGAAGGAGTCAGGTAGATCTAAGACATTTCTAACGCCATACAGAAAAATATTCATTGAGACAAAGCCTAAAATACAATGTTTGATCAGAAATTAATATCTTACTTTATTGGCATCTAGTTTGCACTTGTCGACAGGGTTAGAATCTTTAATAACCTCAACAGCGTCTTCACCAAACCTTTCTCCGTAAAATCCCTGAAAATGATAAACATGATATTAAGAACTGAACAGAAGCCAACATTTTAAACCAAAGTTGAGCAAAATCAGACATTCCATCTCATCATAATTGACTTCTTTTTCCTAGCTGTATAACTGGAATTTACAGTACCTGCTATAAACCCAGTGATTTTATCTGATCTGAAAGCACTGTTTCTTATCTCTCTAGCTTCAATCATTACTCAATCTTACCATACTTTCTGCTTATCACATTCTGAATAATAAATGTACTATAGTTTGTCTGATTTATGTCCTGTGTTTTCATCGGAGACTCAATGTATTCATACACAGCATTCCTTCCTCCAATTTTACCCACATAACAAATCTGTGACATGTTGGGCTGAATATGATAAGCCTAAAATCATCTCACCACAGCTGGTGATAGATCTGAACCTGGAGCTTCCATGTCATAATTCTAATCCACACACTCTCAGTTTAACCTACCTACAGCATTGCTGATGTGGGGAAAAACAGAATGAAGTGCTGTATGTATACAACATTAAAGTTGTGAATGAAAGGCTTAGATACATTTTAGAATTATATTTATTTTTAACAACTCCCTCAGGGAGGGACTCTGCATTTTATATGTTCTTAGGAAGTTCATTTTCCCAGTGCTAATCCTCATATAGACAAAATAGAATTATCTATAGCAAGTATCAGCATGGGGGAAAGCATGACTTATTATTGTATACAAAGAAAGAGAATTTTTAAAATAAAAAAAAAATTGGTTGATATACATACCCCAAATTTCAATGCAAATAGATCATGAAAGTGACTCGCAAAACAATGTAAACTGAAGTTACTAAAACTAGTACAGTTAAAATTTCTTTTAAATACAGTACAAGAAATAAAGCAAAACAGTTTAAAATCTTTATTAATGTACGGAAATATTCTAAACTTGACCAGGAAATCTCACCTCTAATCTATGAGAAATTTCAGCAAGTTTTGTTATAGCAGGCTCCTTGTACATGAACTCCTGTTCATCCAAATCTCCAAATTTAGTTCCATAAAAGCCAACACGGAAGTATGTACCAAACATTCGCTTACCATCCTAAGATATATAAAGGTATGTGATATTTAATGTAAAGTATGTTATTTATTTTTAATACTAAAATACAACCTCATGCCAAGATAAAACAACCACAATCAACTAACTAACGATCAAAAGTACTAGTCATAATTTATACAAGTTACAGCACAAAGGCAAAATTCAAAATTAAAATTTACACTTATGAGATCTATGGGAATCTCATGCATTATTGGGAGAAAAAAACCCAGTGGCTTAGCTCTGCATAGGAAGAATGGAATAACTTTTAATGACCTGAATTTAGATGATAATAGGCGTATCAATTGAAGAGGGTTCCTTAGAAATGGGTACGTTTCTTTAACTATTATTTCTACTCTTACTGGAAGATACATTTATAAATTCTACAAGTTTGAATAACTTCAGAATTAATCTGCACATTACAGACTGAGCACTAATATGAACTATGTTCAACATAGTTCAACTCAACATGGGCACCTGGGGGACAGAGAGGCAGATGACAAAACATACATAAAGATGCCATCAAGCAAATGTTGTGATGTACCTAATTGTATCTCGAGGACATGAGTACATAATGGTTGCATTTTGTATGACGCCATTATGTGTGTTTCCATTTTGGCACTATTGTGGTTTGCTGCACTAAAAAAAAAAATACTGAGATGCTGAGAGTGTTTAATGACTGTTATTTGTAAAGTCTCTTAAAACAATGGCCAAAGATTGAAACAGCAGCCTTGGTTTAAGGAAGTTCCACCTTGCTATGCAATGAACATGACATTGTTCCAATATATCATATGTAATGCTTGACTCTATATATAATGTAGAGCGGAGAAAGCCATGGTAACGCTAGAGTTGTTCTCAAGTATAATTTTATCTTCTAGAAGAAATGAAAACAATTTAGGAAAATGATTTTAGTTATACTGTCACCAAACTTCCTCTGACCACTATTCTCGAGAGCTATACTGCAGCTCAAATATCAGTGACAGTTGAAATTCTTCTATTTGTAGTAATAAAATTTGCATTACCAACACTGGAAAGGATACAAGTCATCACTCTATCCTCTATGCAGTATAGGTGTCAGAGTTCCAGAAACCAATAGTTATGGTTTAAGAAAGTTTTGCCTGCCAGTTCTCCCTTTGTGCCATGAAAACTGTGTGCATGTCTAGGGGGACTTGGGTCATGGGGTGCAGAGTTCCATCGGATGGGAAATATCCTGTTTATTTTTTACAGGTTCCCATGCAGTTCCTTTCACTTGGGCATTTAATCAAAGCAACACTAATGCCAAGGATAGCAACTGGTGTTTTCCAGACTATTGAGATTACAATACCCAGAATCCATGACCATTGACATACTAACCACGGGTTATGGGGATTGCAATGGACGGCATCTGGAAGGCACCAGAACGCTTATCTCTGATTTATAGCAGCAAAACTGAAAAGTACACTTTTTTATAAAGACAACAAGTAACTGAAAGACACAAAGCAGCATAGAGTTTGAAATTAAGGTTACCAATCTTGGAATTTCCTCCCCCACAAAAAGATCACACTGCTTGAACAAATATAGCTGAGAAAAGGACTCCAAATGTTCACCTTGAGTCTCATGGCACAATTATATTATGTGCACTACCTTTCTCCTTTTTCTTAAAAAAAAACCCTCAACCACACAGAGCTATTTTGAACAATGTGTCCCATTACTATGTTTCAAAAACCCTGACTTAGTCCCTGACTTAGTTTCTAGCTTTAGCCTGAACAGAGAATCTTTCAGGAAGATGCTCAGATTGCAATTTGGAAAAAGCTTTGGGGAAAAAGAACTACCTATTGTGTTTTTTGTACAGGACCTGATCATTCAAGCAATTAAAACTTTAACTATTAATTATTAATTAAATTACTATTCAAGATTGGAGCCAGGCCTATTCTTCCAATGGTTATTGGTGTCTTCTCTCCTTTTAGAACAGGGATCTCCAAGCTTGGCAACTTTAAGACCTATGGACCTCAATTCCCAGAATTACTCTGCCAGCATGGCTGGCTAAGGAACTCTGGCAGTTAAAATCCACAAGTCTGAAAGTTGCCAGGTTTGGAAACCCTTGTTTTAGAAAATAGGGTTTCATCACCATCAAATGCAATCAGGCCCACTTTTTAAAAGACAAAGAACTCGTCATGTGAGCAGCAGGGATGATGGTCATCCCTTTGAAGTCACATACTGTAAGTTCAGTAACAATATTTGCAGTACAAAAATTTCTTGTGTAGGATACTATATGCTAAGCCTTCCGAGGATAGAGGTAATTTGCCTTGCTGAGGGATGGGAAATGGGCAACACAACATAGAATCAATTCCACGTTTGCTTATTACATAAGTAGAAAAAATATTTTTTGTCCTGCATTCATGGAACTGTGATACAAACAGTTTTAGCTATATAAATTTAAACTGGCATCTTTTAATTCAGCCTTGAGCCTCAGAGGAGTAGGCCAGCTTTAATTTCTTCTTACACTACTTCAGGACAAATAACAAGTATCAAGTGATTTGCATTTACCGATAAAGGCTACCCTTTACATACTTCCAGATACATATTTTTTAAAACAAGCCTATGTGGCTAATTCTGCCTGTTTAGAACCAATAGGTTGGATTTCCATACCATGGCACGGCAGTTCTGAAAAAGCCCATAATTTGAATAATTTGAAAAAAGGTGCCAAGTTTCACTTTTTATAGGTCAGAATAGTCAAGCAACTAGTCCTCAACTTATAGCCACAACTTGGACAAGAATTTCTGTCGGAAATCATTGCAGTCATAAGTTGAATCGGATCTGATTTTATGACCATTTTTATGAAGGTCATTAAGCAAATCATCCTGGACATTAAGTGAATCTATGGTTGTTAAATGAACACCAGGTTTGCAAGTGTGAACACAGATGCAACTTTTAGACTTGCTTATCAAACTATTGGCCAAGCAAAGAAAGGACATTAATATCATTTCTATCTTGTGTGGTTCTAAGACCATTAACCAAACATTTGGTTAATGAAGGTTTATTTTTAATGATACATTTAATTGGATCATTTTAAAGTGTAATTACTTGTGGAAATGCAAAAACTTATTCACTCTCAAATCAAACTCAGTCCTCATATATCTCCAAGGTTTTTATAAAAATGAATTTTACAGTATAAGATCATATTCTACAAACAAGATTTAAGAGCTGTTTTGCGACAATGAGGATGTTTTCTATAGTTTTACTTTTCATTCTACCCACAGACTCATGGGGAGATAAAATACAGACAGAGAAATTTGCTCCCCCTTCCGCCCCCTAATTATTATTTTTTAAATCTGTTAAACTAAAAAGCTATATGCTCTTCAATTCCAAACAGTGTGCTAACTGATATAATCAGAGCCACGTCAGATTTCTTTGATCATCTGTCCAGGATCATTAAACCAATAATTTACCATGGGAAAATGGCCATATTGCACAAACACAGTTTAAAAGTAAAACTCAGCTCTATGAAGAGTACGCTGGGTGTTTGGCTACTGCTTTCAGTAAAAGGCTATCCAGAGTTTAAGGCTGCATGTGACCTTGGTTTAGCTTTGAGTTTGCAGTTTAGATGTCTCCACTGACAGCTGGATGGATATGATCAAAAAAGAAATGAGAGAATGAAAGTAGCAGCTAGAAGTAAAAACAAAAACAACAGGGGAATAGCTGAGAAAGGGAGAATAATTGAGGGGGGTGGTTGGCTCAAGCTGTGTGTAGTTTTGAGTATCTAGTTCTGAAAGATTACCTCTACACACTGTCTGGGTGTGGGTACACACTAGATGGATGTCCTTATATGACAGAAGATGCATTCTACAGTGTTATTTGATTCCAATAGCATGGACTTCTTAAAACCAAAGATTTAGACGTGTTGTATTTTCTAACTCCAAATCACATTTGCATGAGCAGACAAGAAGTCTTTGTTAAAAATGTCAGTTTCCATAACTTCAAACTGCTAGCTGTTTTGGGGAACACAATAAATCTAAGATTTTGGTCAATGAACAAGCATACAATAGAAGTAAAATGGTATTATTATTAACTGGAACTTTTTAGTCTAGCATATTTGCTGTGAACAGAGCAAACACATGCTAGTATATTGTATATTTAATTTCATATTCTGGTTTTTCTGAAGGTATTATTGTCTATCCTGGAATTTTGCAATTGGGAAGAACAAGTATTAATCTAACATTCAAATTAAAATGAACAAACTGCAAATTTTTTAGGGAGCGTAAAACCAGATAAAGATACAGCCAGAGATTTTGTCACAGGTGATATGGAAAAAGGAAGAAAATATGAAATCTATTCCTTTACTCAAAGCATGGAGTTATTTAGGGTGACTGTCAATGTGCTCTCCACTTTTACAATTTTACACAAGAAGAAAGCTTCTACCACAAGCAATATTGTTTACACATAGAGGCAAAAAGCCTGTATATTCTTATATATAGAAAGTATACACATATAGCCCTACAGTTTTAATATGGATATGTGTATCAATTGTAAGTGCTTTTTTTTTACTCTGCATGGAAGGAAAAATATTAACCTTATGTTCTCTAGAGTGGGGAAGCTAGTCAACGTTATGCAATTTTATAGCTGGCATTACTTACTCCTACACTGAAACAGGCTTATCACAGAAAGAATCTTACAATTCATTTGTTCTTCTAAGCCAGGGGTGGCAATTAACTTTCACAAAGGACATCAGAAACTAGGATTATTGCAGAGTGCAGAACCAATAAGGCCGTGAAAGTGCATAGGCATGCATGCACGCGTGCATAAAAGTATATTGGGGGGGGGAAATAGCAGTCGCTTTCAAAAAAAAAGCAATCGACGTGGGCTGGGCAGGTACAAAGGACCAGATGTGGCCTGAGGGACATAAAGAGCCCAAGTCTGCTCTAAGCTAATTATGTGGCCTAGCTAGTTTGGTCTTTGAAAACAAAATGGCGTCCAATGCACCAGCCCACTGTAGAAGACTGTTCTTATTTTATAAACATAAGATATCTGCTTGATTACTGTAACCTAGAAAATGTACATCTTTCTTTATCAGGTTGCTAAGGCAACATTCCCTAACAATTCGGAACCGTGAATCTGTTGATGCTCCAAATGTTGCTGAATTTCTGGGCTTTAGATTCTTTCAAACTTTATTTCCCAATTATCTTACTTACAATCCACATGAAAGAGTTAAGAAAATGCTTGCTGCCATGTAATTAATTAGAAGTATTTTATGATAATGAGTTTCAAACAGATTACCATAATTTTTGAAACAATGGTCACCCAAGACAAATTAGGAATTGGCGTATGAAAGGAAGTCTCTTTCCATTTAGCTTCCATTTATTTAGGGGGATGGGAACGCATTGATGGGTCAGTTCCTGGGAAAATTTTAGAATGGAGTGAATACAAAACATGCTGGAATGAAATGAAGCATAAACAGGCAGAAAATGGAGAGGGCAATAACATCATAGGGTATCATGTTATTGTTCAGAATGTGGAACATTATCTATATGGAAACTCTGATATTGATCAAAGGTATTCACGAAAATCAAACTCTTGATTTCAAGCCATAAAACACATTAATACTCCATGGTCTTTGTTTCGGAGAGATGCAAAATGCAGTTATGAGTAAGGAAGATATTATAAAAGCATTTATGTCTATTATTTTGAGAAAAATAATAGTCCTTGGGAGGCAAAGAGAATGAAGGTGAACGCTGTAGAGTCATTACAGATCTGGCAGAGCGGATACACAGCCATCATGATTTATGAAGGGTTCATAATATGTTATTATGCATGGTAAATACCTGCTAGGTGTAAAGTTTTAATTTTTTTTCTTCTGCATATAGACCAAAAGCTTTGCCAACTGGGTTTACTTCACCAAAAATGACTAAAATTACTGTCCATCTTACTCCTGTTGTTTCCAACAGGTAGATGAAAATATCCCCAAATATCTAATTCTAGACTACAATAATATAATCTGAAATAGAAAGATTAATGCCAAAAGGTTTTGTTCCAACAATTTCCTATCTAATCCAGCTTTTGAATTTATAACCCAAATTCTGAAGGCCATCCAAACTTACTTGAGGAAAAAAAACTACTCACTCATCAGTGGGGACCCAATCAGTCTCTGAGGTAATTTCCTTCCTTCCCACCAGCCCAATTGAGGAGAATTTATATGGCATTTCATAAACCCCTGAGCTGGCATAAGTCTTTGATTAAATTAAAAAAAAAAAAGAAATTATTGAGGGATGCCATGGTGTTAAGAATCATCAACAACTTAGTAGGAACTTACCACAACAGACAATAGTAAAAGTGGGGAGGAGAATCAGCAACCAGGGCAATAGAGGAGAAAACAGAAAGTATTTTAATTAAGGAAAATCAAAAAACAAATAAGCAGCATTTGGCAGCAAATAAAGGCAAACAAGCATTCTACAAAATAAGAACTGGCTAAAAAGCATGCAGCGGGGGATTAAAGGCCACATTGGGAGAAATGTCCAGCAAGAGGAGATGTCAAGTGCAAAGCGGTGGACAAGAACATAAACCATGGGTGTGTTTTACCATGCAATAAAACATTCCTTGACTATGTTAAAACTGTAACTGAGGAGAGGGTGTATTTCAGGGGTCGATTTAGCATCACACACATTGAAAAGACTCCCGTAAGGCTGTCCTCCATTAGCTGGTCACTGAACAGCCATATAACTGGGAGTGCCTCATCTGTGCCTTTGTATTTGTTTGTCTCTTGCTACAGATTTGTGCCAACTACAGGTAGTCCTCAATGTACGACCACAATTGAGCCCAACATTTATGTTGCTGAGAAATTTGTTGATTTTATGACTTTTCTTGGCCCATTTGTTAACTGTTGAATCTCTGCAGTTGTTAAATTAGCAACACGGTGGTTAAGTGAATCTGGCTTCTCCAGTGAATTTGCTTGCCAGAAGTTCACAAAAGGTGAACCCGGGACACTGCAACCGTCATAAATGTGAGTCAGTTGTCAATGTAAATCATGTGACTATGGAGATGCTGCTACGGTCGTAAGTGTGAAAAATGGCCATAAATCACTTTTTTTCAGTGGCGTTGTAACTTTGAACAGTCGCTAAGAGACTTCTTGTAAGTTGAGGACTACCTGCATTAACCTCAATGGGTAACCCTTCCTTACAAGAGAGATATAACTCCTAGGGATAAATATTGCTACTAGGAGCGCAGATGTTTTTGATTTCTTGTGATGTCAAAAGTGAGAAAATTGAAAACCTAAATTGGCTTAGGCCCTATTTTCCCCAAAGTAGCCAGGGTTTGTAGTGGAAAAAATAAATGGAAACTATTTATCATTTCTTGCTAAACTGTCATAAAGTCTGGTCAAGCTCCAGATTTGTAATTACAGGGGGTCCTCGACTTACCACCATTCATTTAGTGACCGTTCAAGGTTAAAATGGCACTGAAAAATCTGACTTATGAGTGGTTTCCACACCTATGACCATTGAAGCATCCCCATGGACATGTGACCAAAATTTCAACTGGCATTTATTTATTGTCCTGGCATCATTTGCTCACCATCTGTGTAACCTTCCCAGAGAGCTTCCAACAAACAGTCAATAAAGGAAGCCATATTCCAGTGATGGCGAACCTATGGTACGGGTGCCAAAGGTGGCATGCGGAGTCATTTCAGTGGGCACACAAGCTTTGCCCTAGCTCAGCTGCAGTGTGCATGCATGCATCGGTCAGCTGATTTTCGGGCCTTCCGGGCCCACTGGAAGTTGGGAAACAGGCTGTTTCCGGCC
>JANHFK010009555.1:467170-482632 GCA_036250565.1 Sibynophis collaris | reverse complement strand
GCCATTCCAGCAGTGTAATAGGATTATCTTGAAACTCCCCCCCCCCAAAAAGTGGTGTTATTAGCCATCAAACCTCACAAAATACACTTTCCCCAAAAGATTTCCACAATTTTGGCCACTACTGTACAAACAGACATGAAGCCCCTTGTTTTGAAATTCTGGAAATCCAACTTTTAATTCCCCCCATGCACAGTATTGTTATCTGTGCCAAAGATGCTTCTCGGTGATTCACCTGCCCTGCAGGCTACAGTTCCAAGCAGCTTATTAGTAGTGGGAGGGGCATGGGTCTTCCCAAAGGGTTGTACAAGCACTTCCTCTCCCTGGTATAAACGACAGCTCGGCTTCCTCCTGATAAAATTCAAGCGTGCTTCTGTCACAAGAGCACATTGACTTAAGACGCCGTAGAGGAAGGTGGCGGAGAATAGCAACAACTCTGGTGCCCCACGAGGGCTAGAGATGGGAATGAGATTTCCGAAAGGTAGGCAAAAGATTTTGGTTTTCCACCCAAAGTACCAGGCTGGGTTTGTATACAACAGTTTGGCTGTCCTAAGAGATGGAAATGTCTGGTTCTCCGTTAGAAGGGAGCAGAGAAAGAATTCAGCCTCGCTCAGAGCTGCAGCTGAAGTTCTCGCTGTAGTTAGGTAGTTGTTGTTTGGTTTCCTGGTGGCATTTCTGCCCCAGTGCAGCTACAATGCAAGCAGATTTCTCTAGTCTCAGCCAAGAGCCCTTTCAGCTGAACTTTGGGCCTGTTTGAAGAAGAAGACGTCATTACCGTCAGCATTTGAGGACCCAAAATTGTTGGGTGGGTGGCAATACACTGACTGTAAATTGCTTAGAGAGGGCTGTGAAGCATTGTGAAGCGGTATATAAGTCTAAGTGCTATTGCTATTTGGTTTGAAAAACTAGTGCAGTGTTTTGGAGTTTTTTCCCCCCAAAACCTGGCAACTTTTTAAGATGTGTAGATTTCAACTCCCAAAATTCCCCAGGCAATATTGCTGGCTTGGAGAATTCTGGGAGTTCGGAGTCCTCGCATTTTAAAAATTGCCAAGTTTGGAAAAACAAGGCACTAGTCGATGTTGGTCTACAGGCAGAAGATTGCGAGAAGTCTCCCCAAGGAATGCTTTCACAAAATTGCGATGGAGGAACAGAAAAGAGGGTTTGCTAAACATACATCTTAGTCCAACGCCTGTGGGGTTTTATGTGATATTCCACACTTTATTTTTCCTAAAGTGACTCTTGGACCCCTCCCAAGATGGGTCTAAAGGAATTTCATCCAGGGCTGAAATATCTTTTTAATGGATTCAGTCCTCTGCCTTTAATATCAGCCTATCAAATATTAATCATCTGATGGAAAGAGGGTTGTTGTTTTTTCCCACCTACTCTCTCTGACCTGGAGATAATCAAACTCTACCGCACAATGTCAAACATATATATATATGTATTATATATTATATTATTTATATTAGTATTATAGTATTCAAGTATTATATATATATATATATATATAATACTGTGGAGCTAGGCCCTTTCTGTTCCAGTTGGGTTTACGTATCTGTAAGTTGCAGTTTGAATAGGCTAGCCTCCTGCGAATGGGAATATTGTTTAAGATCAAAACAGCAGGCCAAAAAAATTACGCTGGCAATAGAGTTCTCCAATCTGTAGAGAGGTTCATTGATTTTTGCTTTGGGCAAAAGGAATGTCGAATTTTTTTCTCTCTCTCTCCACTGCCAGCTGTTGCTTAGCTTGGATTCTAGTCTTCTGCACGCCTCCCAACGTGCACTCATCCCAATGGCCATCATTAATCGCTCTGCCCACAACACTTGTCAGCCCCAAGGGAAGAAAGAAATAATTTGGGAACCACAGCCCACTGCTCTCCAGAAATCAGAAGCAGGAAGAAAGGGTTATTTAGATCCAGCCTTTTTTTAAAAATTATCATTATTATTTTTTTTTAATGTCATGCTGCTACAGAATTTTTAAAAATGCCAAGGAGAGAACACTTCTGTGTTCGAAAATTTAAATGTTCTTTCCTAAGTGCACAATCTAAGTGATCGTTGCCTAAAATGATTAGTTGGTCATAGCTGCCCGGTTTTTGATTGGAACCTGAAAGCAAAGCAATTGTCCTGCCAGGGCTCAAATTATGATTAATCATATTTATATGCTTATTGTTGTTTCCCTTCCATCTTAAAACAGAAGTTGTTAATTTATCCCCTTCTTTTCCTACGGCTTCTGCAGAGCTCATGTGGGGAGGGGGCACAAAGTCAGGAAATGAAGCGAATGGACTTTCTTTTTGGTAGTAATAACCCATCTGTGTATCTCACCCTTCGGTTCCTGACGCGAGAATTTAGCCATGTCTGGTTGGCGGGCTGGAAAAAGCTGCCTAGCCAGGAATCGATGTGTGAAGTGTTGCTAGTAGGATCAAAAAAGACCCTCACAGCACAGGAGCATTTCTCCCTTTTATTTCTTGATCAGTTGGCAACTTTGAGGACAGGACAAGATACCAAAAAAAAGACTTGTGAAAGGAGAGGGAGGGAGGAGAAGGAGATGGGAGGTGAAAACAGAGGTTGCCCAGAGGTTCATTCAAAGATGTGTTTTTTTCAAAAGACAACTGGACTATATATATATTTTTCCCCCTTGGAAGGAAAAAAAAATCAAAACCTTTTGAAATCTTTTTGCCTTTTGAAAAAGCACCTTTGAGACCATTATGGATTGTCTGGATGACTGAGAAATCTCCACACGACTTTCCTCCCGAGGTTCAGTTGTTCGTGGGGGGAACCAAAGGTAGTTTTTCAAAAGGCAACTGGACTTTGTGCTGGGCCTGAAGACATTTCGCTTCTCATCCACGAAGCTTCTTCCAGTTCTTAGTCAAATAGTCAAAACTGAATGAAGCTTCTTGGATGAGAAAGTCCAGTTTGCCTTTTGCACACACACACACACACACACACACACACACACACACATACACACACACACATACATGCACATGCAAATACCCATTTACATTTTTGGAATGAGCTGTTCATTTAAATCACTTTTTGTTTCCTTTTCCTCTTTAAGTACAGTAAATTATGTCTGAAAGGTTGGTGTGGTTAGCTAGTTTTATATTGATGTATACAGGTTTGATAGTCAATCATTTGTGTACTGAAATGGAACTTTCTCAAACAAGAGACAATATATCATTCTACCAGTTGAAAAACGTAGCAAAGGGTAGAGCAAAGCATATCGTATATTATGTTTATTATACATGCACAGATATTCATCCTCTTCTATGTCTCCATCATGAGACATTAGGAAGAAAATGTTTCAGTAGACAATTCATTTCCAGCTCCTTGTTAATAACACATACATTGCAAATTCAGAAAAGGGTAAAAAGCTTTTGCTTGCCACAGACTTAGGAAAGCTTTGCGAAGAATTCCTGACAGATCGAACCTGGGTTTCACAAATAACAGTATCAGGTCGAGTATTTTTTGTTTGCTGATACTTACTTTCAAGCATCTCTCATGTAAGCACTGTACATTGTTCTAAAGGTAAAATATAAATATAATCAATCAATCAATGAACTGTCAGCAGGATGACAGCAATGCCATCAGCTTTTTAAAGGGATGATTTCAATGAGGATTTGACAGCACAAGTCATTTTGTGAGGGAAAAATACCGCTCAGCTTGAATTTCTGGAATTTGACGGATTGGTAAAAGCAAGACTGTGTCAGGACAAGGAGCATATGTTATCAGCCATTCACCCATCACTTTAACATCCTATGTGTTGACAGCATTATTAGCAACAAATACAAATTAACAGCTCTCTTATGCTAAACCTCGTTTTATTTCAGAATTTGAGCCTGGTATGATATAAGCTTTGTAATTACAGGTTCTGTATATACCAGTTGCATTAAGATTGCCTGTTTACTGATTGTATTTATTTACTTTTGGTCTACTTTTGAATTTACAAATTCAATAAATGTAAATGTAAATGTACTTTTGATCTAAGACCAAGTCATAACATTTAAAATACAGCTCACCCTTAATAGATATATATATATAACAATATGTATGTTTATAAAAGGAAGAAACCCTATAAAATTAACAATCCATTGAGGGCACCAAATAATTTCTATGCACTGAGTCTCTAAATTAAAAAAAACCTGCTATTTCCTTTGATACCCTGGATATCATTTAGAAAAATACCTCAATCTTATCGTTAGTGGAGTTTATCAGATTCAAGAGTGGTGATTTAGCTCCGCTCACCAATGTGGGCACTGAGGCGTGAAAGACACTCGATATCTATGAACAGGTTGTCCTTGATTTATGATCACCATCGATCCCAAAACTTCTGTTGTTAAGTGAAACATTTGTTAAGTGAGTTTTGCCCCATTTTACAACCATTCTTGCCATTCTGTTAAGGGAATCACTGCAGTTGATAAGTTAGTAACTCATTAGTTAAGCGAATCCAGTTTCCCCATTGACTTTGCTTGTCAGAAGGTCGCAAAAGGGAATCAATGACCTTGGAACACAGCAATGGTCATAAATATGAATCAGTTGTCAAGCATCTGAATGTTGATCCCATAATCATGGGGATAGTGCAAAGGTCGTAACTGTGAAAAACAGGTCATAAGACACTTTTTTCAGTGCCGTTTGAGTGGTCACTAAATGGGTTTTAGAAAAAAACCCAAAGTTTTTTCTAGGCTAAAACAAGGGGCATTGGTATTGACAATCCACACTGTGTGAGATCTTGGTCTATTTATTTTTTTCAGAGAAGATTGATGAATACAAATACAACGTGATGTACTCACCTGGCATCTCAATCTCTTTGTCAGTGTTTCTCTCTCTCTCTGACCATTGGCTTGCCTCCGCCATCCTCTGACTCTTTTCTCCGCTCACTCGCTCAGTTCGCCTGGCTCTCCCACTCAGGCTCGCTCTCTCTATCGCTCAGCTCGCCTCTTGCTGCCTTCTGGTTCCTTAGTCTGCCTTCTGGTCACTCGCCAGGCTCCCCTGGTCTGGCTTCTATAGTCCCGGGTTGGGGCATGGAGCCGAATCTTCTATAGTCCCGGGCTGGAGCATGGAAGGGAATTGGATGAGCCAGTGAGAGCCCTAATGGCTCTTTCTCTCCCCCTCTGCCTCCATCTCCTCCGCTTCTTCTCCACCGCTATTTTCTCACTACTCCTCCGCTGCTGTCTAACCCTCTATTTGCCTCTCCCTCTGCCACCATTTCTCTGCTTGCCTGTCTCTCTTTGCGTCCCTTTTCTCCACCGCTAACTCTCCGCTTGCCTCCCTCTCCTCAGTTCCCCATTTCCTGCCAAACGCTCTCCTTTTAAATCCTGCCCTGTGCCACCCCTTTCCCCCAAATTTTCAGTGGTCAGCAGGCGTACAACATCACAATCCAACCGCCGGCCAGTCCAGAGTGCCTTTACACATTTCGTCTCAGAATGGTTTTGTTAGAGAAACTAAAGATTATTTACCCTCTTAGGTCAAACAATAGGGAAAATATTTGAAAATAGTCTATAAGCACGATTTTGACCTACAAATCAAGATATATCTAGATCATTAAAAAAAAAAACCAGACCTAAATTGTTAGGAGGCTCCTCCAACTGAGCTGCCTCCAATTAAAAAAAATACAGCTTCCGCAGTGGTTTAAATACAGGTAGTCCTTGATTTATGACAATTGAGCCCCACATTTTTGTTATTGTGGCATTTGTTAAGTGAGTTTTGCCTGTTTTACAACTTTTCTTGCCACCATTGTTAAGTGAACCATTGCAGGTGATAAGTTAGTAACCTGGTTGTTAATTGAATCTGACTTCCCCATTGACTTTGCTTGTCAGAAGGTCACAAAAGGGGATCACATGATTCCAGGACACAGCAACGGTCATAAGTACGAACCAGTTACCAAGGATCTTAATTTTGATCACACGATCATGGGCATGCTGCAAAGATTGTAACTGAAAAATGATCCTAAGTCACATTTTTCAGTGTTGTAACTTTGAATGGTCACTAAATGAACTGTGAAAAGTCTGTATTTAGTCTCTTAAGTGAAACAATAGGGAATATACTTGAAAATCGTCTATAAGCATGGTTTCAGCATACATATCAAGATATAACTAGATCACTAAAAAAAAACAAAAAAACAGACCTGCGTAAGTGCTCTCTAAATTGTTATTTGGCTCTTCCAATTGAGCTGCCTCCAATTTAAGAAATTACAGCTTCCACGGTGGTTTAAATAAAAGGTGGTCCTTGACTTACTATGTTGTCAAGGAGAATTATTCAACACTGGATGTTGCAGAAATATTTACAACAAAGACTTACGAACTTTAGAAATGAGATGCAATTGCTGGGGAAATTCCCAATTAAAAAAGTAAGGAAAGGTTTCATTATTAAGAACCAAATGAGGGAATTTGATACTGGACTGATCAGGATAATGATGTAATATGTGATGAATAAGAAACTATAGACTTTCTATAAATAAATTACAATAAACACAGTGCCTTGAACTTTAACTTCACTGTTGTTTAATGTTAACTATTTTTTTTCCTTTCACATATGCTATCTATGACAGGCCGGTTGGGTTGCAAATTAGAGGTAGAACTTATAAATTTTGAACCTGCTTTGCAAGGGGGGAAGCTATTATTGTTGTAATATATTTGTCAGTGATCACTTAGGGAGGATAATATGTCTTTTGTTTTTTTAATCCGCATTTTTTAAATCTTTTGTCTAGTTTTGTTTTGTCTCTATTTTATTTTTTTTTCTTTTGTATTTTAATTTTGGGAGTAAAATAAAAATTGTAAAAAAGAAAAAGAGATGCAGCAGGGACGATCTAGTTTGGCATCATAAAAAGATGGATAAGCCTATTTTTGAACCAACTCTGGGTAGCAGAAGGATGACCTGTTCCCAAAAGAGCCTGCCTATTAATGGATAATATCTTTGCAGTCAACATCCCCAAAAATACACTGGCTGTATTTTTTGCATTAACCTAGGTAAATAAGGGCTTGGATATTTTGCGGCTCATTGTGTTCTATTACCCTAGTCCAGGGGTGTCGAACTCAATTTCATTGACGGCCACATCAGGATTGGGTTTGACCTTGGAGGGCTGGGGAGCTGGGGCGTGGCCATGGTGGCCGTGACATGGGGCCACATCTCTGCAGTCACGGTTTTATAAACTTATAAAAATAGGGAGGCGTACATTTCTGTGATTTTGTTTTTTTTCAATACTTACTTGATCTACTTGATCACCTTATGAGAAAGAGAGAGAGACCAGATCAAGAAACTGACTCCATAGGAAGACTAGAACTATAAATTATTGACATAGGTTTATAGTAGCAGAATCCTGCAAGCCTAAAAGGTAAAATATTTTACTTTTCCTCCCTTTTATAACCTTCTAAGTCAAAGACAAAGTCCAGAGGCCATTTTGGGCCTGGAAGGCCTCCTGGAACTCTCTGGAGGCCAAAAGCGGTTGCGGGGATGCATGTGCCCGCCTGCTTCCCATTTTTGCCAGTAGAGGCACTGCAGGCCAGTCATTTGCTATTTCCAGACCAGCCCTGCGGGCCAGATCTAAGCATCCCACAGACCAAATCTGGCCCGCGGGCCTTGAGTTTGACACCCCTGCCCTAGTCAGTCTGGTTAGTTTATGGTTCAGTGTGACATCATTTCGTAAGTATTGCTTCAGCAATAATTTGTCTGAAATGGTATAGGGCAGTGATGGTTAATTGCCTGAACCCACAAAATGCAATGCAAGCTGGCCCCCCACACATGCTCCCTGCCCCGCACATGCGGATGTGTTCCTCGTGCATGCGTGCACGTCCCCCATGTATAAGCCCTGGCTCCCTGCGCACGCGCCACCCCCATGCCCTGTTTTGGCTTCCAGGTTGGGGCAGGAGGCTTTCCAGGCCCAAAACAGGGCATGGGGGCACCACACGAGGCCCCCTGACACCCTGTTTTGAGCCTGGAAATCCTCCTGCACCAATCTGCACCTCTCCGTGCATGCCCCCTGCCCCCCACCCATATGCGGCCCCCACATGTGCCCCATGCATGCACAGCAGAGACCCAAAGACCAGCTGGCCGGTGGGAGATGCGCACTCATGCACAGTGGAGCTGGGCTGGAGTGACAGCTGGCGTGCCCACAGAGAGGTATCTGCATGCCACCTGTGGCACACGTGCCATAGGTTCATCATCACAGGTATAGGGTTTCCTGCCTGAGCAGGGGGTTGGATTAGAAGACTTCCAAGGTCCCTTCCAACTCTGATATTCTGTTAATTCCAGTTAGTGTTCTGGAAAACTCCCTGTACTTTGCAGGGAATAGGGAATAGCTTTTACAGCTGTGTTTAAATTTTGGCACTCAGCTTGCGTCTATAGTATCTTTCAACAGATAGTAATGACCTTTTTTGTTTAAAGGCTTGTAAATAAATGCTTTACTAAATTGTTTTAATGGACTCTGAGATTGCGGTTGAATTCTTGCAAATGATTTTAATGTTTTTTTGCCAGTTCCAATGCTTAGCATTTTGTTACATGGGATGTCCAAATTGTTAATTGAATGGAATTTGTTAAGTGCCTTCAGCAATTTGGAGTTTAAATGGAATGTAGACATTCCAAACAAATGGTTTCTCAGTGCCATTAATCAACAAGCATTATGCAGTTATTCCATCATTTTTTCTCTCAGTGGATTTTGTTTTGCTAAGAACCAAGATAGAATAAGCATTGTCAAGGAGTTACAAGTACAAGTTAACAATTTCTAGCTCAAGGTTGACTCAGCCTTCCATCCTTCCGAGATCGGTAAAATGTGGACCCAAATTGTTGGGGACAATATGCTGACGATGTAAACCAATTAGAGAGGGTTGTAAAGCACTGTGAAGTGGTATATAAGTCTATACCGATAATCGAACACAAGCTAGAGCTACAATTAGAGTCTACCTCATGGCTATAAGGTGGTGAAACATAATCCAATTCAAGATGCTGAATATCACTTTTAAAGCTCTTCATGGCTTAGGACCAGGATACCTGAGATACCATCTTCTTCCAGTCATTTCTCTGTCCAATCCAATCTGCCACGATGGACATGCTCCACATCCTATCAGCGAAGAAATGTCAACTGGCCAATACCAGGAAGTATGCCTCTTCTGCCATAGCGCATACTCTCTGGAACACTCTCCTGAGTTTAGGATAGCAATAGCAATAGCACCTAGACTTATATACTGCTTCACAGTGCTTTATGGCCCTCTCTAAGCAGTTTATAGAGTCGGCATGTTGCTCCCAACACTCTGGGTCCTCATTTTGCCAACCTCAGAAAGTTGAGTCAACCTTGAGCTGAGAATCGAACTGCTGGCAGTCGGCAGAATGAGCCTGCAATATTGCATTCTAACCACTGCGCCACCACGGCTCCAGGATGGCTGTTATGTCCCCAGGTCTGTGCTGTTATGTGTGAAGGTTATCCCGATTATGCTGACACCAACAAATTATCATATTACTTGGCTGCTACATGTCATTTTTTGTACCATGTCTTGTTTTTATGATTGTTGGCCACCCAGAATCATTGCTTTGAGATGAGCATCTATATAAATTTTATTTGTTTATATCCCACCTTTCTTATTTTTATAAACAACTCAAGGCAGAGAAAATCCTCCTCCTATTTTCCCCACAACAACCTTGTGAGATTAGCTGGGCTGACAGAGAGTAATAGACCCACGTTCATAAGGCTGGCTTTCATGGCTAAGGTGGAACTGGAATTCATGGTCTTCTAGTTTCTAGCCTGTTGGCTTAACCACTAAACCAAACTGGGTCTCTTTATTCAGTTGAATGAATTTAATAGTATTAAATTCTGGAATTCAATAGCGAGATAGACTTTCTCCTCAGGTATGTTGAATGTGCCTCAAAAATCTATATCTCTGTAGAATACCTCCACGACAGATAAGGATTGTAAAGTTGCTTTCTCCCTCTTGTGGTTCCCCATCCTCTAGAAAATAATGTACATTTGACATAATCGGTCAGATTCTTGTCATCCATTCCAATTAATATTCTGGATTGGCTGTACCTAACTCATGAGTCCATTTGGGTGAGTCATTGTTAAGCTTGTTGTGCTTATAAAACTTGTTAGGCAGAACATGCTGGGTTGGACCAGCTTTCCTTGGGATTTGTATGGGTCCTTGATCCTCATGGACTGCTTTCTAGTTTTCACTTGATGCCATTACTACTATCATGCAGTGAAATGGCCAGGGTCATGTTAGGAGCAGTGGTGAAATCCAATTCTTTTTACTACTGGTTCTATGGGCGTGGCTTGGTGGGCGTGGTGTGGCTTGGTGGGTGTGGCAGGGGAAGGATACTGCAAAATCCCCATTCCCACCCCATTCTGGGGCCAGTCAGAGGTGATATTTGCCGGTTCTCCGAACTACTCAAATTTTCTGCTACCGGTTCTCCAGAACCTGTCAGAACCTGCTAAATAGCACTCCTGGTTAAGAGGTTCAGATCATCCCCCAGATCACCCCCAGAAGATATGAAACCCTGCCTCCATGTCCTGGTCTGGAGAACTAGCTTAGAAGTCCCCATTACCTATTTTTCAGCCAGTGCCTCATTTGGGTATCCTTCCCCAGATCAATTATGTAACAGAGGTTAGGGCTTTGTACTGTCTATCTAGTGGTTAAATGGTAAAAATGCAAGGAACTGAAATAACCTCAGTACTGCAATCTCCTAGCCATGTAGCATAGGTAGGAGTGAACAGATTATTTGGACCTTCTCGCCCTCACCAGATATAAAATTAAACTGCCTTTAAAAATAAGAAATATAAAATGTAAACCCTTTTTCAGCTTTAAATACTGAAATGCCAACTAGTCAATATTGGTGGAAATAAATGTTGGAATGCCTAGTTGACAATGATATACCTGTGAACTTAAAAAAAATCAAAAAGAAAATATAGCATGCAAGGAAGACCACAAGATGGCACTTTTCTGTTCAAACAGGATGTTTTCTTGTCAGACAGAAATGTTGCAACTTGATATTATAGACTACAAGGCTATAAAAAACAGTATCTTCATAACAAATCTGCAAAATGCATAAAAGCTGCAATCACATTTCAATCAATAGTTTGCACACAGAAATTAAAAATGGTTATGCAAATTAGACCTAGCATAGTTTCTGGGTGAAGATTTTTATCTATTCCTAAAGAGGTAGAAGACCTTAAAGTGTGCTTCAATTACTTGTTCTAGAATCTAGAATGCTTGGAAACGCTCACAAATTAATTAATTAATTAATTAATTAAATTTATAGACCGCCCTTCTCCTTTGCAGGACTCAGGGCGGTTTACAGTCAGTTATTAAAAGACATATAGTACAAAATTTAAAATCTATTAAAACAACATTAAATATACTGTACCCTTATTAAAACCCCATTCCCTAAAAACAACACTAAAACCCAAAATCTTAAGTTATTAATAAAAACCCCATTAAAAACCCAAGCGAGGAGATTATGAGTGAGTTATCCGAGGCCGGCCGTTTTAAATAAATGGGTCTTCACGGCCCGGCGGAAGAGGCGTAGGTCTGTTATGGTACATAATATGTATGGTACATAAATTTATGGTACATAAATATGTACATAACAAAAGAAAAAAAACCTCAATCTAATTTATGTTGGAGCATTCAACTTTATTACAGGTAGTCCTTGACTTACAGTTCACTTAGTGACCATTCAAAGTTACAATGGCACTGAAAAACATGATTTATGACTCTTTTTCAGAGTTATGATATTTGCAGCATCCCCATAATCATGTGATCAAAATTCACATGCTTGGCAACTGGTTCAGATTTATGACCGTTGCTGTGTCCCAAGGTCATGTTATCACCTTTTGTGACCTTCTGACAAGCCAAGTCAATGGGGAAGCCAGTTTCACTTAACAACCAAGTTACTAACTTATCAACTGCAGTGATTCACTTAACAACTGTGGCAAGAAAGTAAAATGGGGCAAAACTCACTTAACATCAAAAAATGTTGGGTTCAATTGTGGTCATAAGTCAAGGACTACCTGTACTTATAAAAGTAATGTCTCTTTTGAGTTGAGCAACTTGAAATCTAAGTCAAGGATTAAATGATAATTCATTAACAAGGCCTATTCAAAACCTATATATGGAGTTTAAAAAACTAGAGTTCTGTGCCATGAATTTTAGAGGTGTGAATAGGAGCATTTTTGATTTTCAAAACCATTTGATACTTGCGAATTATGTGTGAATAAAACTACCACAACCAAGCTTCCTTCACTGGCTAAAGATGGAGCATTTTCTGGTGATAAATATAGTCAAAAGGGTCATTATCATTACTTGGTCTCTGCCTGTTCTTATCAATGTATTATTTATTCATAAGCAACATTTATGCCACACCATATCACAACGTGTTCCTTGAGTGGTTTATCACACATATATAAACAACAGTGTTTTGCTTGGCTCTGAAGCATCCCAATGATATTTCTCTCTAGAAAATGGGGACCTAGAACTAATCACAACCTACAGACAAAGGTTGCTAGGAATATTAAGAGAGGTGAACCCTGAATGGGCATAACTCATCAAAAGTGACCCTAATATAAATGGGAAATGTCATCTTAGCAGTTGGAAAAAATATATGGGAGAAAAACATCAATAATACATACCATGTCTTGCAGTGATGCAATGAAATAATTGCTGTATTTTGGCTTTACATGCTTTATTCATTAACAAGTGATGGAGTCAGTTAAAATTTATCTACCATTTCCTCCATTCATTACATTTTTCATTGTGAGTGGTTACCGACCCCAATTATTTCATATGAGACTATACTATTCAACCACAGACTATTCCACTGGAAAATAAAATCTTGGTTTAAAACAAAACAACCTCTTTCTAATGATGCCATGCTTAATAAATTTTATCTTATTTTATATTTGTATGACTTTCTTGATGCCTGTGGGTTCTCATACCTGAGTCATAGTTATTTTATTCTGTCGATGACAGAAAACACCATACAGTACAGTGGAGAATAGAAAACATAGTCTAGCAGTCAACCATGCATTAGCTGTGGTTCAGTTCTTTACTTCTGCAATTAGAATATCACACTAGGCTGGCCATGCTGAAGGCCTTTCAACCTTTTAAGAAAAATGTGGCTGTTTCCTCTTTTTTCTGATCCTGATCTGAAAAAATTGTTCTGGTGGGCAAAAATTAGTACAGGTAGTCCTCGACTTACGATCACAATTGAGTCCAAAATTTCTGTTGCTAAGTGAAATATTTGGGAAAGTTTGCTCCATGTTAAGATCTTTCTTGCCAGAGTTGTTAAGTGAATCACTCCAGTTGTTAAGTTAATAACACGGTTGTTAAGTGAATTTGGTTTCCCCATTGACCCAAAAGTGCTTTTTGTGTTTTTTCTTTGAAGACGTTTCACTTCTTATCCAAGAAGCTTCTTCAGCTCTCACTGGATGGTGGGGAATGGAAGGATTTATATTCCTTGCAGACAGCTGGTCATTTGCATTTCCTGTTGACTTTGCTTGTCAAAGGTAACCACATGACCTTGGGACACTGCAATCGTCATAAATATGAGTCGGTTGCCAAGAATCTGAATTTTGATCATGTCACTGTGGGTGTGTTCCAAATGTTGTAAGTGAGAAAAATAATTCATAAGTCACTTTTTTCAATGCTGTTGTAACTTTGTACAGTCACTAAATGAACTGATGTAAGTTGAGAACTACCTGTACAACTATCTATGCAAAATGCAAATTTAAAGAGTGGTTGAGTGTGAAAGGAACAAGGGACTTGAGACGAAATACATTCTTTCACAGTCCTGTGACAATACACCTGAAGGCTTATGAGAGAGGAAATCTGTTTTAAATAATTATAGTCTGTTGGAAACGATTTTAAAATTTACCTGTCTGCTTCAGGATCTAAAATGACAGCTAGTTCAGTAAGCACCAGCCCTGCCAAGTAATGCTGTTGACGAAAAGGAACGGAGAGCTCAAACATATTTGCAATCTTCTGATCCTGAACATTTGTTGAGAATCCAGAACTCTGTAACACAAAAAAACAATTTTTGGTAAGTTTTATTATATGTATTAGTCCTAGTGGCCTCCACAACCTCATCCCATTATTTATTTATATAAATATATTGATAATAAAAAAACAGCATGAAAGAAGAAAAAACAACAACAAAGAAATACATTCAAATACATTCGGCAAAAGAATTTATCTGCTTTTTTATTACTGCTCAATAGCTAAATATAACAGGACTTGTTTATTGCAAATTAAAAAGGATTCCTGATATATCTAGATGGAATTTATGATCACATTATTATTATTATTGATTTGTACTATTTGGTTTCCATTTTTATTCATTTAGCACAAATATTGAGTATTCAAGTTACACATTTTAGAAATTAGATAGTTTAACAAGGATAACAATTCATGTTAAGACATGGTTTACAATAACCATGTTGTTAAGCTACAATAGGTAACTGGTAACTGGTTTATATTTATATTTATCACATCAAGTCAAAATCAATCAAGTAACAGTTTGGTTTAACACAGCACAACTTTTTTTTAAAAAGTTTGCATTTAAAGGAAAGCAGAGCTAAAGAAGAATCTAATTCTACATCAAATCCTACAGTCCATTGGATTATTATTAGCCTTCTAACAATACACTATACTTTTAGTATATTACCCACCTGTGATGTTGCTGATGATACCGAAGGAGATGGAGAGGCAGGCGGTGTTAGCAAACTACATGGTAAATTCAGAGTAACATAATGCTCATGGCTACAGACAATCCGAAGGAAATCCAGCCTCAAGGACACTAGTGTGCTGGGGATTGGTAAAGAATAAAGCTTGGAGGACACCTTGTGAAACAGGAAAAGCAAAGTTAAAAAGTGACAAGGGAGCTGGGTCCTTACAAAAGTAAATGTATCCATGTTCCTCTAGACTACAAAAATAGAGAGGCATGTTAAATTTGGTATTCATAAAAAATGATCAGGACATTGTTATTTTCAATTTGAGATTTAAATCATTTTGAAGCATTTCCATGCCACTTAAACTATATCTAAGTACAACCATGCTCTGGCCCAGAATATGTTCTCTCTAATCAAATGTTTGTTTCTAACATCAAGAGCCAAAAAGATGCTTTGAAGTCTACAAACAGTGATAGCATCCCCAATAGTTGTTTATCAAATTAGGAGGGGTAGAGAGGGAAAGAGAGAAGGGACAGAATTTTGGCCTCTTTAGAAAACATCCTTCTACTCAGATACCACAATGTATTTTACTCCTCCTCCCCCTCTTTCTTTCCCTCTCCTTCTTGGATGTAGCCAACACCAAGGATTCTCTACCCCGAGCCCAGATCTATCTTAGATGCCCTCCTTTTACCTCGATCTTGCCACCGTACCTGTTTGTAGTAAGTCTTAACAAGGCTAAAGACAAATCCTCTGTCCATGACAGACAACAGATCGTTGAGAAAAAATGCTAAACTAGTGTTGAGTCTTTCAATCATTTCT
>JANHFK010009555.1:440780-451579 GCA_036250565.1 Sibynophis collaris | reverse complement strand
TAAATAAATAAATAAATAAATAAATAAATAAATAAATAAATAAATAAATAAATAAATAAATAAATAAATAAATAATTAATTAATCTGTGTATGATGAATTATAAAACAATGCTTCAAATAATAGGAGATGGAAACTACTAAGCCAGAGATAATAAAAAGCTGCAGGGACAAATGAAAGTTAGCTGACACATAAGCCTGTAATTAGTTAACTGATTAGGACCCCATGAAATCAATGGGGTAAATTAGGGACAACTTAATTCTTATTGATTTCAATGTGAACTAAGCATAGCTAACTTTGATTCATTCTTTGGTTCTGTTTCCAGGTATCTGCTGAATGGGGAGAGAAGGATAAAAATTGACCACCCTTGATAAAAGCTGGCAATGACAGAATTACACTCATTTTATGAAGCTGTGATTCCCTTAAATTAACACTCAAATTGAAACCTACAACAAAGATGACATAGCCCTCTAAATATAATAATATTTCTTGAAACCATTATAAACATCTATTTATTATAATAATATTTTCTCCGTAGTTAAGCTTTTGATTCATGTCTTGTCTGTGAATATATTTTATTCCACAATACGTACAGTATGCAAATCAACCAACCATAAACTACTGTAGTGGCTACTTCATATCAAAACAGAGTAAATTTGCTCTTCCTAAATTAGGCTGGAATCTTAGTAATCTTTACATTAAATATTCATGCATTGGATTAAAGAGCTACATAGATAGAATGTTACAGTGAATATTGGGGTTTCTGGGAGGGAATGATATGGAGCACATTGGAAATATCCTAGAATTTCAAATCAAATGGCAAAATTTATACTAAAAAAACCTCCTTGTGAAGTTTCTTGAAAAAATTGCCAATTCTGTTGTTGTTTGAAGCACACATTTCTCATAGAACATTAATAAAAGCCAGATCTCACTGTTTTCCCCCCCAAATGTGCTAGATAGTTTTATTAACTCTCATTTGCTGAATAATAGATGACTTGGGCCAGCCAAAATAATAAAGCAACAATTATATCCATATTTGAAGCAAAAACAGGGTTTGAAGGCCATCACTAATTATATATCCCAAAGATGTGGATCACTGCTCCTGTCCTTCATGACTACCATTTTATATGCTTAGTGTAGACTAAAAAGAAAGACCTCTGTTGTACATCTTAAACCGCATATGTGACAATAAATAAGTGGATATGGCAAGGTCTGTATCAGCTATTCCAAATTGCTCAAAGCTTTCAAATAGCACAGCTGGCATAATATGTGTGCCACGTAAACTGACAGCCAGACTCAAGTTGCCAAGATCTATATCAATTGAATGTTCCAAGTCATATTTAAAGGTAAGCCTTATTTACACTTAGCATAACATTTGCTATCTGGAAATGTTCATCAGATGGGCTCAAAGAGCCTAAACGGGACACAGGTTACATTCATTCAGGTTTAATGATCAACTACCTCAACTTGATTTTTTTTTAGGACTGAACATGCTATATGTATTTATAGGCATACTAGAACTCTCCTAGAGAAAGACAAATAGCAAAGGGAGACATTTCTTTTCTGAACTAGAATAAGCAGAAAGAACATGAAAATTATTCTAGTATTGGTCTTTATGATTTCTCTAGTAATTTCAGGTAGACTAGACGATCACTTGGAATCAGCAACTCCTGAGCCTAAGTCAAGATTTGCTATGTCTGATGATGTGCATTTGCTGGCCACTGGACTACTCCAGCTTGGGCGTGGCCTTCAAGACTTTGTGATCAAAACCAAAACCCAAATGGATGACATCTTTCAAAGGCTTAACATTTTCGACCGGTCTTTTTCTGAGATCTTGCAACAAACTAATGAAATGAAAGAAGAGGAGCAGCAGTTAAAAAAAGCCACAACTAAATTGCAAGCAACAGAGGAAGAGATGAGAAATGTATCTTTGCATCTTAATTCCAAAATAGACTTCCTTTCCATCGAGAAGATTCAACTGAAGAATAAAGTAGGGAAACTTGAAGAAAAAATAACTGAACTCGTACAGACCCAGCTTGATATCCATGAGCCAAGAGAAATTGCCTCACTTAAAGTAAGTAGAAATGAAACATACTGAGTGTTGCCAAAGTAAATTGTGTTCTGTGCAATGAGATAATTCAAAAAGATTTAGTCATTCCTGTTATTGCTGGACTAATGTGCTGCATTTTAAGGAATAAAACCAGCTTTTTTCTTAATGCTGCTTTATTGTGCTTTGAGTGCTACCCATAGCCATTAAGGGAATGCGTAGCATGTAAAAAGTCTTAAACATAATCAAGAAAGTAATGACTGTTTCTTGAAATAAATTTGCTCTGACAGTTTTCCTTTTTAACATATGTATAAGTTACTACTTTTATTTTGACAGCTTGGCTTAACTGTGAAGATTTACACTAAAAGAAGTAATTAACAACTGATAAATTTATGCCAAAAAGAAAATGAATAGTAAAGTTAGCAAACTGCCTTTTCTTTCACCCCATAATGTTAATAGTTATATGCTTTTTCAATAATTCATGTGTATAGTTCATAAGGAAGAAATTGGCATTCCTTCACTTTTACAAACCTACAGCTCTATTCCAGGCATAAAAATTGCATCTTAAAGTTGTTAATCTGATTTTATATACTGAAGTTGGTTAATAACATTTGCTTACCTCTACAGCAAGCATCAAAAATACCTTTTATGAGATAAAGCGTAATTATAGTACATGTACTGATATTTTAGCCATCAGCTGAAATGGACTAGAACTGTAGAGTTTCAATTATCAGGCCATACTGTTTACTGCTTTGAAATGTGAAAAAGCTGCCGAAAACTGAACACATAAATACATAAAAACAATGCTTTCATAGTCAAGAAAGATATATCAAAGATAACACTTGGTCAACAATTGAATAACATCCACTGCACTTTGTGGACAACTTTTTAATATGATTATCAAATTCAGATACCAACCACTGAAGCAGAAGAAGAGGAGGCTGATGGGTTTTGTGATAAACGTTCAATCTAAAAATCAACAGAATATTTAAGCAACAGGCTACAGACTTGAGTGTCAAAAGTTGGAAATACTAAGGAGAAAAATATAATTGGACTGAATGGCCTAGGAAAGAGAAACGAAGCAGGAGAACTATTTATCCATTTCTGGCATAAATGAGTTATCATCAGTCTTCAATCAAAATGATGTCTATATACATGGATATTACTTGGAGATGCACACAGAAATCAAATTGATTATATTATTAGTACAAAAGGATGGAACAGCTCAATTATAATGACATGGCTAAGGCTAATTGTGGAATTGTGCTCGTGTCCAAGTCAAATTAAAGTGGAACAAATAAGACAATCCATTTCCATGATATAATCTTCAGCATATATTCACCATTATCAAGGAGAATATGAGGAACTGCTTTGAAGTCCTGAACCTCATTGAGAGAGAACCAGAAGAATAAGGAATCTAATCAAAGTAAGTTTTTAAGGATGAATTTGAACAGAGATTGCCAAGGCTGAGATTCAGAAGAAAGAAAACTGGATGTCAGAAGAAATGGTGGAAACTGGAAAAGAGAGAAAAGTCAAGGAAGAAAAAATTTCAATCTGTCCATGAATTATTAGAAGAGACAAGAAGCAATATTATGATGACAACTTTAAACATATAGAAGATGGGCACAAATAAACAAAAATCTTCCAAAAAGCTCTAAACTCTGCCTCAAATTGGTACGCTAAGATTAAAAAGAGCCAAAAGGAGACTTAGCAGAATGTGCACAATATATTTTACGTGCTTCACAATGCTTAGAATTATCCACTGCAGATTGCAATCCAACCTGGAATGGAAGATGATCAGGTTCAAAGTATCATGTTTTGGAACATTAGCTCTCTTGAGAAGACTACAATATTAGGAAAACGGGAAGGAAAGAGACAAGAATGACAGCAATAAAATAGATTTGATTACAGAGATAACGGATAATGTTATTTGAGGGCTTGAAGGGCTATATGGGGACTGATGATTCTGAAGAGAGTTACCTAAGTGATCACTAACTGACAGCAATTTGATGATACATAATGACACATTGACATTGATGACACATATCAATCAAACACATGCTATCCTCATTTTTCATCCATAAACTTCAGAAGACTCCATTCTAGGGAAAGCTTGTTTTGCTAGCCTATGCCAACATCTTATACTTGATGGCTTGCATATATATTTGACTATGATTCTTTTCAACATGTGTTGAGATGACTTAAGGACATACTGGCCAAGAAATGATAGAAATTTTAATTCAGTGTGCCTGGAATAGGCCATGTAGGGAAAACCATTTTATTATGTAGTGAATGTAATATTTATTCATTTTAATCACAACAGTAATAATTAATACAAATTAAACTTAGAGAAAGAGAATAGAAAAAAAGACTAAAAAAGAAAATAAGTGCAGGAAAAAAGAGAAAGAAGGAAGCGAAAAGAAAGCAATAATGAAAAAGGAAATATATAAAGAAGTGAGTTCCAATCTTCATTAAAAGTGTAAACTAATCTAGTAACTATTCACCCATTGTGTCAACTTGCAAAGTTTACACATTGTAAGATTATAATGTGAAAAAAGTACAATGATTTTGGTAGAAATGAATGGAAAGATGGGCAGCAGAACGCTTAATTGGAGAAATGGAAGTCCAATGTGTATTTTTAAACTGGGCCCAATGATGGATATATTTAATGGATTTTTGAGACAGCTGGTGTAAGGATTTCTAAACGGATTGTGATTGCCAAACATTTATTAAAACATAAGGCAATCTCGGAGAAGCACTTCTAATTTGGCAAAAGAACACTAGGCAATGAGTTTATCTGGTAAATTCTTGTATAAGATCTCTGCTGCATACACTATTGCAAAAAGCAATATGGAGACATTTTATGCTTCAGATTATGGTCCTTTAGGTCTAAACTATTGTTTTCGCTTTCTCTATAGAATTATGTTGAACAGCAAGATGGCCACCTCAAACACCTTCTCACAATTGTTCAACTGCAACATGCTCAGCTCACAAAACAGCAAGGGCAAATACAGGACCTGGAGGAAAAGGTAAAATTGTTGAATATTAATGGCCATCTCTAATCTAGGGGCAATTTCAATGGGTTAGATGATTTATAAGAAGGCAAGAAAACTGCAGCTTCCAGAAAGTTTTTATACATTAACTTCTAAAATGTATCATGATTTCAGATGAAAGACCAAGTTTACCAACAGCCAAAACCAAAGTATAACTATTTAGGGAGCCAGGGTTGAGAACTCTAACTATACTTGAGTTTGCCATATTTAACGTGAGAATGCAAAAGTTTCTTATGCATGTTTAGGTCTTATTGTGTTCAAACGAGCTTCACCAGAAGGTATGTTTAGGATTGCAGATTTCATTTTATGTGTAACACAAGAGGATTCAATGACTAGGTTCATACATCATGCAAGCTATAATTTTGTTTGTTTGGTCAACAAATTATGTGAATTCAGTCATTGTTTAGGTAAATTGTGGTTTATCGATTAGCATGTGTTTGAATACCATCCATGCAGCTGTTGAAAAAAGTCTAGTGTCTTCTAGTTGAAAGAATTTACTGCTCACTGTATTGGTTGAAGGAAGCTATCTTAATCTACCAGATTTGGGCTGCAAATATTTGAACAACTACTAGATGGGAGCAGAGTTAGTTTTCTCCAGATTTTTTGCCCTACAATGACTGTTTAACTTCTTCACATGACATAATTGATACTGCTATCTATAGTCAAAGATAATTTTTCCCATGGTGTTTTTTTCTTTCTGGTAACTTTTCTTTGGCAGAAGACATAGCCTTCATCATTCAAGCATAGTTCATCGTTTTATATCACAACTCTGTATGTAACATAGGTACATATGTCAGAACAGACATATGTAAGAATTTTTGTCCCCAAATTTTTTCATGGCCTACAAAGATAAAGGGACTCTTATCTTCCCCTCCCCAGTCCAACCCTGGTACGTTCATAATTTGAACTTCAAACTGTTCTCTGAACAGGTAACCTGTCTTACTAATGAAGTACAGTTGTAGAAGTAATTCCTTTCTATTTTCAGATAAACAGCCCCAATTTTCAAGAAGACTCGCAATTATTTTCTGTGAAGGAAGATGAGAGACATCCTAAACTGAAAAAAACAGCTAAAAATAGCAATTCTAGAGGTAGATGTGCTTATGGATTTTTTAAACTAATTCTAGTGTTTGGAATACAGCACCGTTTTAGAATGCTGTTCTGGTGTATGCTTTGGTAGCACTAGTATGCATGCATGAAACAGATTTCATTGATTATGCTTATTATTCTGCCAACAACACTAAAAAGCATTTAATTATTGGGTTTATCACGTGAATTTTCCACCAAAATCCATACCATTTAATTGTTGCAACATAAATTGCTAGAAGCTTTTTGGTTTTAGCAATTTTATATTATTACTATTGTTGCTATGTCATTATTGTTTGTATGTCACCATACAAATGTTTAACACCACTCTTCTTTTTTATTTATAAATGGTATATCCTGACAATGCACTGTTTTTCAAAGAAGTGTTTATGAATAATTTTTTTTAAAAAAGCATTTATTTAAAAATAAAGGTGAGATCTGAAATAAAATGTTGTGTCTTGCCTAGCTCCTGAAATAAGATTAAGTGTTCTTGTTAGTTCTTTCCTCCAGAACAAGGCATTCTATTCAATCTTCCATGATTCTCTTATTGAAACAGCAATACTAGCTTCTAGCTATTTTCTGGGTACAAATTCAAAGTTCTGGCAAAGATCTTTAAAATCCTGAATGGTTTATTGTTTTCTATTCATGACCTGATGAACATTATTTTGTCTGGCAGTAATGGCCTCTTTAGATTTTTTTTAAAGCTCCTATTACTGTTAACAGTAGCACATTATCTTCTCACTGGTTCCTTTCCAAATGCCTTTCATTTTGGATTTTCTTCAATGACTCTTTATCTTCATATTATATGACCAAAATACTGAAGGTTTAGTTCTTTTAGGGCTTCCAGAAAGCAATCTGGTTTCACTTCATCTAGAACTCAATTATTTGTTCTTCTTCCAAAGAGAAATTTTCAACAATTTTCTCCAGAACCATAATTTAAAGGCATCAGTTTTAATTAATCCAGACTTTCTGATGGTCTAGTTTTTTAGCCACATGTTAAAACTGAAAAGCCATGGCTTTGACCACAGATAGGAATGGCCTGGAGTCAGGATATTTGAAAGGCTGTCTATTCCATATCAAACTGAAAATCCACTAAAATCATCTTAAGAGGACTCCTTTTTGTCCCTACAATTCCAGAGAACCTTGATCTGCTTCATGTAATCAGACAGACCTGTCTCACTTCCTCACTAAAACCTTTGGGAAGTTAATGAAAAAAAAATGTTCTCTGTCTTAGGATAATCGTCCTGCGATTTCCTGCTACTGTTTTTATCAAAATGGCTTGTAATTATTTTTTAATCACTGCTATATATCACATGACTGCATCCAACTTAAGCCATTAGTTTTGGCTGCAGCCATTAAGCAACTCACTGTGGGAAATTAAGTGCAGTGTTATGTGATCACGACATGCAACTTCCTGTTGGCTTCCCTATTTACTTTGCTTGTTGGAAGCCGGTGGAGAAGGTCACAAATGATGACCATGAAACACTGTGGCTATAGTGAATCCTTGCTGGTTGCCAAATTTACTAACTGGGACAATGTGAATGACTGTGAGGATGCTGCAATGACTCCAAGTTTTTGAGGACTAGCTATAAATATCATTTTTCAACACTGTCATACCTTTGAATGATCACTGAAGGAGCATTCAGTGTGGACAACCTGTTGTCAAGTCCCTTTTTTCATTCCACAAGATATTTAAATCAAGTAACTGTTCCCAGACTCCAAAGAGGGCTAACATTAGCATGTGTTCCTAATAATTGTTCCCATGGAAAAGGTTAGAGTGTGCTTTTGTGGAGAATATACTCCACAGAATATATTGCCCATATTCTGTTATGTTGCTCAATATATAAGGATGCAAGAACCTATTTCATAACTTCCTTATCTGACAAAGAACCCAGATAATTCTGATTTATTTTAGATACAGATAATTCTGTCAGAACAGTATGATTCAATTTCCTTAAATGTAGAAAATGTTTATACTATGTAAAACTCAACATATGTTGATTACCTTGATGACCTTGTTAAAATTTTATGCTTGGATTTTAGCAAATGGAAAAAAATTATTTCCTTTGTTAATTTGCAGGATTTTGTTCTGTGACATTAATATAGAACTAATTAACCGAACCTGCTGTTAAAAAGAATGGATACAAATATTCCACCCAAGACTTTAGTACTGATATTCTTCCACCTTTGAAATTTCTATCTCAAGAATATATGTGAATGTCATTTCAATTAGCCCATGTCTATTTTCAAATTTTTCAAATATTAAATAGATTCAAAGTTGGTTTAAATGACTGCTCAAAAACACAACGTAAATTCTGAAAAATTGCATAGATTTTCCTAAATTTCTGTTTCTTTTAGGTAATGCTACTGATTGTACTTGGATTTACAACACAGGGGAAAGATCTAATGGGATTTATTCTATTAAGCCTAATGGATCCAAGGCATTTAATGTTTATTGTGAAATGGAAGGAGGTATGGCCTGTTACATTAGCAGTCTTTTTTTAAAAAACTAATTCTTACCTTCTGTAAAGTGCTGACTTATAACATATATATTTCTTTATTAAACAAACTTGCTGTCATCACTCGTTTGCTTAATCAAATAATAGGTAGCAATGAGGTATTTGGATTTTTAACTAAAGTTGGTTGTTGTTCATTTTACAAAATATGTAAATCATTAAGTCTTTGTCTAATTGGGTTAGACAAAGATATATTATAATTGTCTCTGAATAGAGTCTAAATTGGATAGATTGACGTTCATGTAGAAATGAAAAATAAGTCAAAGTTGTGCAAATATTTTTTTTGTTAAAGTATACTCCAGTTCTCTTCTACATATGATCTGATGTACAGCATTCATATGGAGATAGAATATAAGTTCTAAAAATGATTAAAACAATTAAATGGTTGTATTAATAATTTATCATCTTTATCTACAGAAAACCCATGGACAATTATTCAGAAGAGATCCGATGGATCAGTAGATTTCAATCAAACTTGGGAGAGCTATATAGATGGGTTTGGTAATCTTGATGGTAAATATATTTTCCAATTTACTCAAAGTAACATGTGTTTGTTGACTATAGCTTTTGAAAGGGGGAGAAAACCCCTGGACATTGGTAAATGAGATTATTTATTTGGTCTTAAGTGGTTGGTCTCATAATTGTTTACTCTTTTCCCTCCCTTCATCCTTGTCTATTTAAATTCCTAAGCATAGGGCAGCAGTCATATAAATTATTACAAGCACATTTAAATAGATTTCATTTAAACAAGTCCAGATCTAGTTAGTCATAAATGTAGATTTGAATGGATTCTATTAATGCACATGCTACAAACATTTCTGAAAGATGCATCCATGCAATTTGTTCAGTTACTTTCTAAGATTTTCAGTGAGAAAGTAATGGAATTTTAGGGTTTAACAATTTTTTTCCTGGAAATAGTATAGAACAGAGATAAGGAGAAAGATTCTGGAACCTGAGTCATCAAGAACAAATTTCAAATTAGAAGGGTCTGCAACGCCTACATGAGTAAGATCAAAGCCATCTTAATGGCCAGTTTGCAACATAAAATAATAAATTAATGAAGGATAACTTCATTCAGTGAAATTACTTATATGTTTTTTAAAAGTTACAAGACTGTTGTCCTTGCTGTAGCAGACTCATGCAGCTATTCTGTTCAAAACTGTATTTTGTTAAGTGTTTTTCTCTTAAACACGCTTGTTCAATGAGGTTTACTCTCTCAAGTTATGCTATATTATATGTGTCATATTATTATAAATGAAACTACCCAATATCCATTAAGGGTATTTTCTCCCCTCAAGGATTATACCGTAGTATATATTCATATATACCACTTGCTTCACTTATTACACAGATTCACTTATATATACTTTATTTAAGAATGCCTTTATCCTTCTTTGCATACTTTTTCAAAGTCTTTTTCTATTTAGACTTAGTTTTAGTTTCCTGCTTTATTGTTCATTCATGAATACTATAAAATGAACAAGCCTTTTGCAAGTGATCCAAAGTTCAAGGACTTCTAAGATTCAAGCTGATCATGTAATTCATGCAATTCTCAAATCTAGCACTAAAGCTTGCATCTGCCTTAATTGTTCTGTTTGTTCACTTGTATTTTCAGGAGAATTTTGGCTGGGCCTTCGAAAGATCTATTCCATTGTAGATCAAGCTGACTACATTCTGCGTATTGATCTTGAAGATTGGAGAGCTAACAAACGTTATATTGAGTATACATTCAAAATGGGAGGTCCAGACAGAGATTATGCACTGTTTCTCTCTAGGATTACTGGAAATATTCCAAATGCTCTACCTGAAGAGAAAGAAATTAAATTTTCTACTAAAGATCATAGCAACAGCACCGAAAGACAGCTTAACTGCACAGAAAGTGACTCAGGTAGGTATTTTCTGTCAGTGTTTTAAGTTTTCTTATAATCTGGGGGAAAAGTGCAGAGGATAAGATTTTCATAAATGTACTATGCTAAGACTAAAACATTAATAATATAGTATTATAAAAGAGAAAGAAGGAAAGAGTGTGTGAGAGAGAGAGAGAAAGAAAAAAAAGAAAAAAAGAAAGAGACAAGAAGTAAATGAAGGGAAAAAATCAGAGT
>JANHFK010009555.1:409864-420997 GCA_036250565.1 Sibynophis collaris | reverse complement strand
GGCAAAATTCGTGCAACCCTCCTGCGCTCCCCCCCCCCTGCTTTTGGCACACGACGGCAAAAAGATTAGCCATCACTGTCATAAGGAATAATGTAGTGAGTCACAAAGGAGCCGACAAAAAAAGTTCTAGTAAACAAATGATAAGTACCAGAACAAAATTCAATACATTTCAAAGCAATAGAATACCAGGATACTATTGTATACATAAATCTCAAATATACATACAGTACATGATCTAGGTACATTTTCCCCTATGTTTCTTACCTTTCCTCTGGTACAGCTGACATCAATGTTCTGCATTCTTGAGGGCTGTAGATGACTTCAGTATCATCAGAAGGAAACTCAAACAAGTCTCTCATAGGGCCGGAATCCACTGCAAGTGGATGTGTAAGAAGGTAATCTTCCAAATCCACTGGATCCACAGGCTCAGTAAGAGGCACCTATTAAAAATGAAAGAGATGGAAAAAAAGAAAAGAAAATGACCAGGTTTTAAATACATCATATATATAATAAAGATACACATTCGTTTTTTCCCTACTGCTTATTGGGTCTTTTCCTACATCTAAGCATGATGTAGAATGGCCATTAAATATGAATATTTTTATACTATATTTGAACTTGCTTCCAGGCAACCGCTAGATTATTGGGAGAGAGAAAAAAACCAAATTTATAATGTAGCACATTGAACATCCCACCCTACCAGCCTTTTGGAAAACTCAGTCCTTGCAAACTTTAGTCATTGTCTGCCAGATATTGCATTGGAGTGTTCTTTAAGTACTAGGAGTCCTCAACATACAACAGTTCACTTACTGACTGTTCAAAGTGATTTATGACCCTTTTTTCACAGTTATGACCTTTGTAGCATCCCCATGATCATATGGTCAAAATTCAAATACTTTGCAACTGGTTCATATTATGATCATTGCTGTGTCTCAAGGCCATGTGATCTACATTTTCAACCTTTTGAAAGTCAATGGGGAAGCCACATTCGCTTAACCAGGTTACTAACTTATCAACCACAGTGATTCACTTAACAACTGTGGCAAGAAAAGTCATAAAGGGGGGCAAAACCCACTTAACAAATGTCTTACTTAACAACAGAAATTGTGAGCACAATTGTGGTCGTAAGTCAAGGACTACCTGCCTGAAAGAGGAGTAAAATTAAATACTATATCAAAGGCATGATCAATAGATCAAAACAAATTCTTACAACCCATTCTGAAGAGACGTAATGCAGAAACCTTGCTGAAAACGCCTCAATGTCTGGATGGAAAGTCACTTTAACAATTCCATGTCAACCATATGAAGTTTTGTGCCAGAATGTCAACATAATGCTACTTTAGGTTTGCCAACCTGGTGCCCCTCCAACACATCAAGCATGAACTCCCCAAATCCCCCACATAATTTAGTTGAAGGTTTTTAAGGTGCAGAAGTCCAATACATCTGGAAGGCAGCAGAGTGGCATAAGTTGATTTATATGGATGCTCTTATTCCTGAGCTATATCACTTTCTATTATACTACAAGCTTAGGCATCAAGGTGACTCTGAAGACAGATGTTTCCACCCTGAAGCAAACCAAGTCATGAAATCTGAGAAGTGCTTAGCTGCAATGTCAGGTTAAAGTCACGCCTCTGAGGCAGCCCCTCTACTATTTAAAACTAATTACAGATGCAAAACAAAGCCTCTGATCTGACTTTTCTGCGGGTGGAAAAACCTTCAAGCACGTTTTTTTCAGATCATTTCAGGAAGTAAGAACAGATACTGCAAAGGTCCAAACAGTCTTGTAAGGCCTGTCATATTTCAGATTCCCTCCCACTTTTATGCAAATTTGTGTTAATATTTTCATCCCAGAATTTGCTTTGAGTGGGGGGGAAAATCTGCTATTATGCAATTTATACCAGCAGAGTCAGTTTGCACCAGAGATCTAAAAACGTTTCCCATCAAAACCACCTGAACATTTTTCCCACTAAACTCCTTTTTTGCCTTCATTCACACATTTAGCATCCAGTTGTACAATTGTTGTAATTGTGTGTTTGCGCTCTCTCGTCCCCTTTCCTACCATTACTTTTTTTTTTTGAAAAAAGTTTTATTAGTTTTTTTCCGAATGTAAGTAAGGGGATTTTAGACTATTTTTTTACAGCCATACCATGTTCGAGGTTACAGTTTCCATGAATGACAAATCAAACAAAATATTCTATCACAATTACATTAAAGTATCTCTTCACGAGTATAACAAAAACATAGGTATAAAAATAATCTGTATCTCAATTGCAGATTCAACCATATATTTTGCCACTTTCAACTGTATTAAATGGAAAACATTTTCAGTTATTTTTTTAACCCTTTCCTACCATTACTGTTGCTCCAAAAGAGCCATCAACTACTTGCCCAACCCTTTGCCCAAAATGACTATTCAAATAGAGAAATTAAGTTGGACATATTAAGAGTCCAGTAGGTAAAGTGCAGTATTATAGGCAAACTCTAACCACATCCTGGAGTTTGATCTGGACAGAGCTCATGGTTAACTCAGCCTTGCATCTTTCCAAGGTCGGTAAAAAGAGGACCTAGATTGTTGCAGGCAAATAATGCTTACATTGTAGACAGCCCAGAGAGTGCTGCAAAGTACTATGAGGTGGTATATAATCCTAAATGCTTGCTATATCATGCCAGCTATTACAATTCATAGTGCCATGATGCACTTCTCTTTGCCAGTCTCGCTAACCATGTGTGTTAGAAATACAGGTGGAGATGCAGATGGAGAAAAGTATCTTCACTGTACACAAAGCTGTCATAGATATGCCCCTGGAACCTCTTTCCAGATGGGAGTTCAGAGGAGAAGGGTGAGTTTGAGTCTGCAAAGGAAAAATGTGGAGCCAAGTATTGGTCAGGATCAGGGCTCAGAGAATGCTAGCCTGATGGAGCAGCCTCAGCTGGGTCAATCTGGCCAGGGACAGGCTGACTGAGGCGCACTGTAACAAGTTGGCCAGGAGGCTCCAGGCTAGGCCAGGGAGCACCTGCAGCCCATTAGCAATGAGGAGGAGGTGGAGTCCACACCAAGGACACATAAAGCAGAGAGGAGACTGACTGGCACAATGCCAGTCAGCTAGATTACTCATGAGGGGGCAATCTTGCCTCTCATAAAGGACTGCACCAGCACTGCCTACTTAACACAGCCCTGAGGACTGGAGTGTTGCTGGAGCAACATGCCAAGTTCTGTGCTTTGTGTATCCAGACCTACTCAACTCCTGGCCTGCTTTCCTGGACTTTGTGTACGCATAATATACTCTGTCATCCAGTGCGATCTTGGAATCCGGACCTGAGCAACAGGGGTGCTCAGAATAAAAAATTATGAGCATATTCATCAGTGCATTCAGCACCATCTCTTCCGTCCCCCCATGGGTCTGTGTCTTACTATGTGCAAATTCGCTTTATACAAGTTTGGGGAAATATAATCCAAAGGGAGGATTTCTATGTGAAGAATTCAGACCATTCTGTTACAGAAAAGTTGCAACCTTAAGCTCAGACTGCTAAAGAGAATCAGAAATGAGAAAAGGGATAATATATAAAGCTTGCTCTAATGAATCAGGGCTTGACCCAAAGCCCAAATTGCATGATTATCCCTATTGGTAGCTCTGTTTTATTTATGCAAACCTGAGCTAATGTGAAAAATGCTGAAAAAGAGAAATTATTTTTCTCTTTATATAAATCAATATATTACCCATTAATACAGCTGTGCAATGAAAGAAAGATTTTTCCCAAGATATATTGTGCATGTATTTACTTATCTGAGGGTTATTGGGCTGATCAGGGAAATTATCCAAAGGCAGCATTGCACACATTCTATTTACACATCATAAAAATAGCTGACGGTTAAGCATGCAGATTTTTAACAGAGGACTACATGAATCAGTTATGCATGTAAATATTGTATTCAATTAATTCCGCAGCTCTGAATTCCTTTTAGATTTGTATGCATATTCAGAGGAAGGATGAATGAATCACAGACTAGGGTAACAGGATGTAAAGATAGTAATATGTGCAAAATCTTTTCCAATAGGGAAGTATGAAATGTACTCGGGACAATACGATTTCTATTTTAGATTCAGACAATGTGCCAATATTCTCTTCAAGGACTGTATATCCTTTACTGACTAGTCACTGAATCACAGAATTGTAGGGTAGCAAGAGGGGTATTAGGTCATCTAGTTCAACCCTCTGCCATAAACAGTTTTTACTCCAAAGCAAAAACTCCATCCTGAGACAGCAATGCTCTAATTTTGTAAAATGCTCAAATGACAAACATAGCATGAAGATATAAAACAACCTAAATATCAAACTAAGAAACCAATATTAAACGTACTAACCTGGCAAGAGTAAGAAGTGCTGCCTATCAGATGAATAAACAGGCATAACACGAAGTCATAGCACCAAAGAGGAATTAGTTTGTATTAGCTTATTGGAAAAAAAGTAGAAAGAGAGAGATTTGGAACAACCTATCTCCTTTCTGGCTGAATCCAACAGTAAAAGGAGGTTGTTTTAAAACTGTTTCACCCAATAACCCCTTTTCCAGGTATTGAATAATGAATGTACAATAATTACACACATACACACAGAGGATTTTGTTATTTTACATAAGAACCTTTGCAGTGACAATCCCAAACTGAATCTTCTACAAGTACAAATTAGCCCCAGTATATGCCCACAGATGCTCTTTGGGAATAATTAACCCCCAATTTATGAACTACTATTATAAGAGATTTGTTGATATCACTCTTCTAGTAAATAGACAGCCAGATCCTATTAAAAATAATATTCAGACCTTTTCTTTCATAACTGATTGTCAGAGGATGAGAATCTTTCATATTCTTTGTTCAATAGAATACCACAAAAAAGATAGTTTCTTTTGTTTTAAAGATATGTAGTTCACATAATCTAGAAAATGAGAACTAACTTGCAACCAGCAAGGACATTTCAAGTTAATTTTCTTTTACTGTTTTTTTTTAATGCAGAAAATCAAACTGATTCAATATATCATATTTCTCCTTTTCAGGCGTCAAGGCTTATCCATTGCCATGTTTCATATGCTACGTTATGTGCAGTAGAATCTGGCACATAAGAGAATGTTGTGTTCTTAGTAGGCACTTAGTAGGCACTACAACTATTCCTTCCCATTACAGGCCTGCAAAGAGTTGGTTTCATGTGTAAATGTATGCATGAACAACTCCCAATACTACATTGAAAGTCATTTATAGATAGTATAAATGTGCAAATGGCCTTTCACAAAAAATGAGATGCAAGTTTATTAGATAAGGTTTATATACACTATCATCCTTCTAGCCTATTCTGTCTCTGAGAATGCGCAGGGAGAGTTACCGCTGTCAATGCTTACATTATAAAACCCTGTCTCAAATGTTTATTACTGAATGATTACAAGGACATTGAAGCTTTCTGCCTTTAAGGCTCTGTTAGTCTTCACTGCTATAGTACCTTGCAAGATTGAAAATAAAACTCTGCTTATCAACTTTGTCCTTCCCTGGATGTCAAACACAGTATTTTGATGTATTTTAATGCTTTTCCCAATCAGCCAGTACTTGTTTCTGTTTGGTCTCTTACCTGCCTGCCTATAATACTACATGAGGAATGTGTTAGCTAAGCGTATCTATCCATTATTCCATCCATACAACACTGTTGTATTTCCTACAGCTGTTTTCATTTTTAAAACTGTCAAGGAATTTGATATATAAGCTGTTTTGTCAAAAAAAAGGCTCAGTCTTGCAGATGGATCAACGTAGCTGGCATAATCTATAGCCTGTATGCTTTGAGAATCTCACTTGCCCTTATCTAAGTATGATGTAAATGTTCTTCTCTTCTTTTATAATATAATTTTACCTAATGGTTAAGATTAAGGAATACTTGTGTAATGGTTATTAATTTGTAAGAAGTTAATGAAACCAAGTGTAAGTCCAGCAAAATACAATTTTATAGCATAAGGCAATCACATAGCAATAGCACTTAGACTTATATACCACTCCATACTACTTTACATCACTCTCTGGGCAGTTTACAAATGTCAACATATTGTCCCCAACAATCTGCATCCTCATTTTACTGAACTCGGAAGGATGCAAGGCTGACTCAATCTCAAGCCCCATCTTTGAATTCTTGAAATTCAATTCAAATTCACATGAACACATCATTATAATTGTTACTGTTGTTATATTCCCCCAAAAAATGTTTGATTCTCCCAAATATTTATAAAGATGTTTCACTGTGAAATCTTAATAGCTTTTTTTATACTGGAATTTATTTTCCAAGAATTACAAAATTAAAATATCTCATATAATCTCAATTTAATAAATTATATATATATCGGGGGTCCCCAACCCTCAGGCTGCGGCCCACTATTTGAAACCAAGTGATGGGAGAGTGCATGTGTGCAGCTCCACTAGCGCAAGCAGTGAATGCAGCTCTCATGCATGCAGCTCCATTTGCATGAGCTGTGCGTGTGAGTGCGTGCACCTACCACTCACACAGAACCATCCCCCTCCCCCCCTCCACTGGCTGGGCCACCAAGCCAGAAAGGTTGAGGACCGCTGGTATATGCATCAAATATTTGGAACTGCATTATAGCTACCTGACCTTGGCCAAGTTAAAAAAAAATTAAATTAATTTTAAAGTTAAACTTAAAAATAATATCACATTACAAATCAGAAGGAAGTCATACAAGCTGCAGGAATTATCAGGAGTCATGTTTAACTCATGGGGGGGACTTTAGCACTGCATAGACCAGAGGTCCATTAAGACTTTATAGTCTTTCCCCAATGCATTATTTATTTACATGCTTCCTTGCTTTATAGCCCACCTTTCTATTTAACTGAATGTGCACACTGGTTAAAGTCTTCCAGATATTTTGTAGTGCTGCTCCCATCAGTCCTGGCCAGAAAGTTGATGAGGAATCACCCTCCCATTCCATTAACAAGGTATTATTTGAACTGAACTGAATAGCTAAAAGTTTTGTGCATAGACAGGTGGATGCATATAGAAATCTAATAAACCTCTCTTAATATAGGTAGTCTTCAAATTACAACCACAATTGAGCCCAACATTTCCATTGCTAAGTAAGACAGTTGTAAAGTGAGTTTTGCCCCATTTTAGGACTTTTCGAATCACAGTTGTTAAGTGAATCACTGCAGCAATTAAATTAGTAACAAGTTTGTTAAGTGAATCTGGCTTCCCCAATGACTTTGCTTGTCACAAAAGGTGATCACATGACCCTGGGACAGTGCAACCGTCATAAATATAGGCCAGTTGCCAAATGTCCAGATTTTGGTCATGTGATGCTGCAATGATTGTGTGAACAATGGTTATAAGTCACTTTTTTCAATGCCACTGTAACTTTGAATGCTCATTAAATGAATGGTTTTAAATCAAGGACTACCTGTAGACATTTAGACTACAAACTCATAGGATGGAATGCTAACCTCCAAAACAAACTTAATCAACATATGGAAAAAATAATGTATCAGAAAGCATTTCTTCTTATTATACGTTTTTCCCATTTTTGGTGCTGCAGTTCCAACACATCAGGAGGGCTTTGAACATAGGAGGTACTTAAATACTTCACAAAAAGTTAACCCTCATAGCTGAAGTGATTTGTTTGTTTGCTTTTCAGAAAAAGCCTTTTGCTAGAAATCTAATTCTTTTGTGCAAGCTCCAATTAAATGAGGAAACCTTTAATTACCTTTGTGTCCCATTCCATCAAAATCTATGATTGCCACACTGGAGCCAAAACAGCATATTAAGCCATATTTTAGTAACCATAGTTACTAAAACAAGGGAGTAATCTCCTACTTTAGAAAAATGAAGTTAACTTTCTGGTTGGTAGGCTCACAGTGGGGAGGAAGTATGCCAAAGATTTCTGTTTGTTTAATTAAATTAAACCAAAATATAATTAAAGATGTACAAATATATTCCAGTTTCCACTTATTAATTCCACAGCCATCAGAAGCTTTTCTTTATTATTATTACTATGGTCATCACCATAGTCAACCAGATGTTTAGACTGGATTTGGCATTTTGTCCATCTATTAAGCCCTTCCCAAAATTTATCAGCAGACGGGATCAGCAGACGTTGTTGTTAAATAATATAAAATGTATCAGCACAGGATGTAAGCAGTTTCAAGAAAAAATGCCTTTTGTAATTGACTGATTATGACTTTGTTAATGTCAATGGTGGTACTACAGATGTTCTGGGATTACATCCATGGTGCCTATTACTGTTGGTATTATTTTTGATTTTCTTTGCCACAGTCATTCTATTTCTATTTGAAGGTCTTCATATTTTGTGACTTTCTCCATTTCTTTCTCTTCTATTTTGCTATCTACCGGCACTGTACTTCCACTATCCAGACTTTTTTTGTCTTTTTTATCAACAATTGTTAACTCCGAAGTATCATGTGGCAGGTGCTTATTTGTTTGAGCGTCTTCATTTTCTATAACTTGGTCTGTTTTGTGGTTCCACACTCACAGAGGCAGCAGCATATCTTCAAGCTCCTCATCATTTGAAGTAGCTCTATAAAGCACTTGTCTGATGAGAACTGAAGCAAATTCATTTAGAATGTCACCAGGAACTATTTGCAAAAGCTTTGGAAACTGTATTCTGTCTGATACAGGTAGTTATTTCATTTCATTCTTTTAATCCCAACAAATCTAAACCCAGAGCAGGCTATAAATTTTAATAATTTAATTAAGACATGGTACTTCAGCAAGACTGAAATGCATCAAGACACAACTCTTAACTGGTTCGCAATCCATCAAATAATTGGGGCCTAAAATCTCACCCAATCAATTGATTTTCTTTTTCCCTTGCTGGTAGAATAGCCACAGCTCTGCTGAAAAGAATGAACTTCTTTTAATAGACAGAATGAATTCTCATCAGTCCTCTTGATAAATCTTGCTCTAATTCTAGTACCCCACTGGGCAATGGCAAATGTTCAAAGAAATGTCTCAGAAATGAAAGAAAAGAGTAAGAGTCGTTGACCTTTTCATATTTCAATAAAACAAGATTTAACAAATGCACTGCCTTTTATTTAATTTCAATCTGACTTTTACATTATCTGTCAGGTGATTTGCGGTCTACCATATAATAGTATATGAGTAGGTCATTCATTAAAGTTACTGTCCTGTCACAGATTGCATGAACTAAGCATGAACACACAACCCAACTGCTAGCAATTAAAGAATTCAGTGGGATTAAGAAACTGGCTATGCGTAACCTTATTCTCATTCTGGGTAGGACTTCTTTTAAAAAGGAACATTCGGAATATAAAACCTGATTTATAACAACGGGAGCTGCTAAGTTTATCAGCAAGCAGGATTTAGTCAGGATTGCTAGTTCCCTCTATTCATTTGCTGGAAATGTACAAATGACTTAGGATTCCAGTAAAGTGGCAAACCTGTACAAAATTTTATTGTAGACACCAGTACTGTAGTCACTGCACACATACACTGCTACTTTTCTGTTTCTAGGGGGCTACATTCAAAGGACACTAATTTATCTTTTAATATCTTCCTAAATAAAATTCTAACTAACATTGTATCCTAGAAGTCTTCATGTTTGCTAGTGACTCCATGAGCATACGAATTTATGTTAAATTAGAATAGAGATTAGATAGGTAACATTCCTATATCCACATTCAATGCAAAACCCCTGATTTTTAGAGGTTAGGAATTAGATTCCGTATCTAATTTGATTAGGGCAAAACTGGACATAATTGGACATGAGAACCCACACACCAAATAAAAATTCTAATATGAACTGGCATGCCCCTTTGCTCAACAAGCCTATTGTTATTGTGGCTATTATTGTTTAACTGGTTAACAATAAACAAATTGCAATTTACAGGACAGAAATAAAAACCCCAAACTCGGACAACAAATAGGGCTGTGTAATCTTGCACATTTCAGATATCAGTAAATAGACTAAATGAATCCAGAAAATTTCCTGACTTGCAAATAATAGAATGAAATACTTTTTATACTTGGAATCCTACAAGTTCCAATGCAATTCATGAACCACCAAAATATAATTGTTCTTAAATTTGGAAAGGTGAGCTTAATCTGATGGCAATATACACTGGGCTTGCTGCTTACAAATCTAAGAAGTTACTTACAGTTGTATGGTGGGAAATTGTGCCCCCAATATTAAGGTTCTTGAGAAGTTGTGGTGATCCTCCATATTGCCCTGAAATTTGTTTCCGTACTTCAGCTGCCACAGTTCTAGAATAAAGAGAAGCGATGGTATTTAACTTCAGAATATTTTCATTACTTTCATCAAGGAAATAAAATGTACAAATTTTATAGAAAAAAATACAATTTTTACATTGTTATAAGTTATAACAATATATCAAAACCTTGAGGCAACAGATTTTGCAAGCAAAGAACCAAATTCCATTGTTAGATTCATTATTTTACATAATTTCACCACTGCAAATAACACCCTTTGTATGTCATTGCATCCATGACACATATGACATCTTTATTAATTTATATTATTTGTATGATGATGTAATTTTGCAAATATCATTTATTGCATCATTACCCTAACAATATAAAGGATGTAATAATATAAATTGTGTCACATGGGATAATGTCATTATACAAATGATATCAAGTTGTAGTAGCGATGTGCTCTTCGGTTTATTGACTTTTGTTACTAACGGGCACCCCAACCTGTAATTAGTCCATTAAAACATTTAATTCTATTGATCCACAACTGGCCTAATCCAACATGCAGAACAAATTCTGTGGCATTGTTGAAGTTAGTGATGCTACAATCACAGACTCTAAACATTATATAAAAGACAACTATTAGAAACAAAAGAAATAATGACACTGAAAAAGAGATCTATTCTAAAATTCTGTATTTATATTTATAAAATTAGGGTTTCATTTCATAGTAAATGAAAGAGTGGTCATATGTTATTTTAGCAATAGCACTTAGACTTATATACCGCTTCACAGTGCTTTCACAGCCCTCTCTAAGTGGTTTACAGAATCAGCATCTTGCCCCCAACAATCTGGATCCTCATTTTACCCACCTCGGAAGGATGGAAGGCTGAGTCAACCTTGAGC
>JANHFK010009555.1:368812-379204 GCA_036250565.1 Sibynophis collaris | reverse complement strand
AAGATTATTATTGCTGGTTCAAGTGAAACATATCAAATGTATTTGTTCAGAAGAGATAATGAGGGAGAAAAATAGTCAATTTCAGGCTTTTAGGCTTCATGATTTAATTTTGAATGAACTCATAAGCAGCCAAATGAGTACAATATTTCAGTTCTACTTTTAATTAATTACAGTTTAGTATCGTATTGAAATTAATGCTGTCTCTTAAGAGCTAGTCTCTGAAATTCCGAAGGTATTGAAGGTAATGGAGAATTTATTTACTTGGATTAAATCAACAATTAGTGGCATAAATTTAAAATATTACAAAAATAAATGTGGATAATATATTAAAAAATTGGAGTATAGAACTGGAGAATCCTACTTTGGGTAGTGAATTATTTTAACTATATATATATATATCAAGCAACTCTTAAATATATATATATATAAACCCAGAATATTGGATATTAAGAGTTGCTTGATGGGCAATATATGAATTTGATAAATAACTAATCCAAGAATGTTTTTAAAGGATGCCAAAGATGCAATAAATTTGAAGGAAGTTTTCTAGCCATGTTATAGGTGTGTCTACTTGCAATTCTTTATTAGATGTTACTATAATGAACCAGGAACTTGGCAGGCATTTACAAGACAAAAATACAAGTAAAATAATAAATTATGTACTATAAATGTGGAACATCTTGATTCAGAAAGAACTTTTGATATATTGGACTGCTAGAAAAAGGTGGCTATTTACACCTGAAATAAATCTTGTGTGGCAAACTATAAAAGTTGTTGTAATGAAATTTGTCAGCTTTCAGCCTTTGAATTAGCTTTGTATTGAAGAACAAATGAGACCAGACAATAAGATTCACTATGTTCTAGTTTGACTACATTGTTTAAAAATTGTATCATAACAAAGAAATAAAAACAACAAAATATAACCTTGACACTCCAACTGTCTGATGTATTTGTTAATGGTGTTTTTGCGTGTGTTGATTATTTTTGTTTAGTTGCTCAGTTAAAGGGTTTCCCCCAACAGCCTTTTTTCTTTTCACTCTTCTTCTTCTTTTTTTGCTTTTTAAAGTTTTTCCTCCAAGTGGTTCCCTCCATGTTGAAATGTTATTTGTCTCTTTTTATCCTGCTTTTATTATTTTTGTAAAGGACTCAAGGCAGCAAACATGCTCCTTCCTTCTACTATTTTCCTCACAACAACACTATGAGGTGAGTTGGGCTGAGAGAGACTGATGGCCCAAAGTCACCCAGCTGGTTTTTCATGTGTAAGGCAGGAGTAGAATTCAGTCTCCTAGTCTGATGCCTTAGCTACTTTACTGTAATTGAGACAGGAGTAGAATAAAAAAAATCAAGATGATGCCTTATAGGGCAAATTATGCGATCATCCAGTGCTTCTACAACCTCCAAAGAAAAGATGCTGCTGCCATGTTCTCCAGGTGCTGGAAGAAGATTATTATACAGTTGCAGTCCTTCATCTGTATCATTTGAGATGAAGAAACATTGATCAGCAGTTTGAGTTGCCTAGAACAATCAATGATGTGCATTTTTGTGGTCATTCACCTTTCTTGATTCAATGACCTTACTTGATTCTATTTTTTTGGAGGGTCCATACCAACCAGGTCCCTTGTGTGGTGTTATTTTTGGATGTCCCCAAGGTGTTTACACCATGTCCCATCAGACACACTTCTGTATCACTGTCATGGCTCCATTGGTTCTTGGTTCGGAGGAAGAATCAGAACTGGGACCATCCAACAGGGATTGCACATCTCCCCTGGAACTTCTGGAGAGTCCAAGGGCTGTGAGGAGGGGGGGGAGCTGCCTGCCTTCATGAATGGAGGGAGGTTTGACTGCAGACAGGCAGCGGTGATGACAAATCCTGGCTGCCTCCCCCACCCGATCCACGGATGCTGAGACTGGAGCGAAGGGAAGCTCAGAGGAAGGCTGCAAGGCTGCTCACAAGGAGGCTGTCCCATTCCTCTTCACAAGAAACAACTGGCTCAAGGTGACTTAACCAGAGGCTGGGGGAGGGTGCATTCATTGGGAACAGCTATTTTTCTTGGCACACACTCCTCTGACTTTGGAAACCTTGACTCCTGTTTCAGGCCTTGGATTTTCGGGCTTTGACTTCCTGTTTGTGGGCTTGGTTCTGGTGGCTTTTGGACCAGGCTGGTGGGACTATGTTATGTTGACTGTTGGCGGTTGTATTGTGAAGAATAGTAGAGTGGAATTTTACCAACATGCCTGGAGGGCCCATTTGTCTTGTTTAGCTGTGCAGTAAAATACTTTATTGGTGTCTGCATCTACCTATGTGACCTGAGTCAGAACAGTTGTCTCCACTGAACCTTTATCTGAAGAATCTGTATCAGTATTCTATGGTGCATCTTGCAGATTCGTGTATCAAATGTGGAAGGGATGTACGTCAAGATGCTCCTCTATCCCCACTCCTACTCATGATGGTAATCAATGACATATTGCGAGCTTCATTGTCTGACGTAGGGTTCAACTTTGATAACCAGCGGATTAACTGTCTATCTTCGGCCAATGACCTGGTTCTTCTGGCAGAGAGATCTACCAGATTGTAGGGAAAGTTTGACTGTATCTAGAGCTATCCACTCAGCCAGTATGTCATTGAATGCGAGGAAGTTCTTTGGCCTCATCACCAAAGGCAGGAAGCGGAAATATATGGCCCTATTATACCAACCTCCTACAACTTTGCGGCACCATTATTTGCCCCCTAGGCACCCGATCATTTGATGTGATACTTAGGCCTCCATCCAGTTTAACTGAAGGGATGTGTCATCCCCAAACATACCAATATCCTGGATTGCATGTTGCAAGAAATTTCTGAGTCACCCCTTAAGCTGCACTAACAGTTTAGGCTGCTGCAATCTTATTTGGTGCCAAAATGTATTTACAAAGTTGTTCTTAGTCAAGCACATCATAACACATTAAAGAAGCTGGACTGGTTGGTCCATTCTGCAGTAAGACACTGGCTGTGAGTACTGAAGGATACTCACTTGGGATACCTCAGTTCCAATGTCAAGGACAGGGCTGGGTGAGTTCCCTGTTTTTCCACCTCTATCCTGCTTCTACAGAAGGCCCGGCTTGAGAAAATTGTATCGAGTTCCACCACATTACTCAAGTCATCTAGCTCAAGTCACCACATTGCTCAAGTGAACAAGACACATTTTGCTCCCCTGGGAGCCAAATAAAGCCATGCAAGGTGACTCTGTCGCCATCAACCCTAAAGCAAAAATGTGGACTGAGTGGAGAAATGCTGTCGCCCAATCCCGTTGACAACCAAGAATCGAGCATCACTGACATTTAGAGAGCCAGTCACGAGTAGTTGTTGCGCCCTTCCTGGGTATTCCCATGCTTATATTTATGGGCAACCAATTGAGGGGCAGTCTACCGCCACCAAATTGACGAGTGTATGGCACCTGTCATCAGGTAGTTGATTAACTGCTGCAGAGGCACCTGTGGTGTTCCTGAAACTTTGAATCACATACTGCAAATCTGTGAAACTACCCATGATGCAAGATGCACACATCACAATCATGTTTTCTGTCACTTGGAACAACTTTTGCGACAAGACAGTTTCTGCTCCTGGGTTTTGAAGCTATTACACCATCTGGGGCCTCATTCATCAAACCAGATTTAGTTGTGGAGGGGTCTCAACAACTGTGGGTTTTGAATGTTTCTGAAGCTTCTGGTTATAGATGGATGGAATCCTGGGACTTTAAATTGCTAAGTATGGTCATGCTAATCATATCAAAGATCTTCTGAGCTGGGCGGCCTCTTCTGCTCAGATGTACCACCTGCCAGTCATCATTTCTAACCAGGGACTGATCCATCGGGTAATGGTTTTTGGGCATTGGGGATATCACAGACCTCTATTTACTAACCATTAGCGGGTTGCTCAAATGCTACAATTTATATATTTGTGGGGCTAAGACTGGCTGCATTTGATATTTTTATGAACAATCTCAAACTGGTAAGGAACATTTGCATATTACGACTTGCTGTGCAGCAATCCTTCTTGCCGGACTGTAAAATAGCAATTTGTCACCTCAGAGCAGTGGTCACCAACTGATGGCCTGTGGACCACTGGTGATCCGTGAGAAAATTTTGGGGGTCCGCAGAAAAATTATTTGCATTTTTCATATTGCTATTTATCTTTTAAAAAAAATCATATTAGTGGTCCGCGGCATTTAAAGTTATGAATTTAGTGGTCCCTGAGGTACGAAAGATTAGTGACCCTTGCCTTAGAGGGTTGACTTGTGGAGGGGTGGTTTGTTCCAAACTTCCGATTCTTCTCTTATATCATTGACCTGTCTAATAATAAATATTATTAGCCTAGTTTCTAGCCTGGTGCTTTAACCACCTTTTGGGTAATTGAGATGGGCACAGGGTAAAAAAATCATGGTGGTGCCGGTACTCATGCAATCAACACCCTGCTTTGATAATTGCATGTAAAAAGGGGCTAAGTGGAGCATTGTGGGGGGTATGCCCTTTTATTAGATACTTGTATGGTTTTCATGTAATGTTGCTTTGATATATAATGAATTTTGAGAAATGTTAATTGTAACTTCTTAAAACTTAATTTAAAAAAAAGAGAAACTCTGATTTAAAGAATGAAAGAGAAATACTTGTTTAGAGAATGAAGTTGGTTTGAGGCTTAATTATGATATTTTGAAAACTAAGCCACACCTTCATTATGCTGCCATCTTTAAAAGATGCTAGAATGTGTTTAATTTCCTTCATTAGTTTTTTACTCAATCTAGATGGAGCAGCTTGTTAAAAAAAATCTATGTTTGTCTTTGTTTATAGGCTGGGTACTGAAAACCAAAACTTACTTTAGCAGAAATTCTCCTGTCTTTTTGCTGGGAAAATGCTACCATTTCAAGAGCGATGGTATGTATACCTAATTTTAAATCCGACTGGCTATTGGTTTTTGTTCTTATATTTAGGTAACAAAACCTTGGATTTTACTTTTGGGGGAGCTTCTGAAAATACTTGAGTTTTAGATCAGTTCAGATACATGCTCACCTCCTGAAGGAAAAAATAAAGACTGCAAAAAAAGTTGGAAACGTACACAAGTCCTTAAGGTGACCTCTGAATCTGTTCTGAGCAGGAGAAAAAGACTGTTTCTGTTGTGACAGTTCTTTCCCATGAAAGGATTTTAGGGTTAAGGCTGCTTTTATAAATGACCCAAAGCAGTGCTTCGTCTGGATTTATCTTCTGAACAGAAGAGTATAGAAACTTTTAACAAGGTCCTTGAACTCTACTAAGAGAATATGTCCTTGCTGTTTACTGTTTCTTTTATCTTTCTTCCAGTGGCTGTGTCTGTAAATGCTATTTACAGCTGTAGAAAATGATATTTTCTTATAATAGTATGTACGACGTTAATAAACTGGAGATAATGTGGTCATGTTTTCACTTCTTTTACATGTACGCGTGATGTCTCTTTTACAGAGCTCAGTGACCAGTCACCAAATGGTTCCTATGATGACATGACAGAAGAAAGGTTTTCCAGAAACGTTGAAGAGTTCCGTAAAGACTTTATTTCTAGGATATGGTTGACTTACAGGGAAGAATTTCCCCAAATCAAGGGTTCAGTTTTAACAACAGACTGTGGCTGGGGCTGTACCTTGAGGACTGGCCAAATGCTTCTGGCTCAAGGACTTATTCTCCACTTTCTTGGTAGAGGTAAGTTACCAAGATTTGTGTGGACAAAAGTGTTTATGCTTGATAAATCTTACATTTTAGGAGGCTTCTCATATCAGAGTTTCTAACCAGCACAGACAGCTTACTCTGAAAGAATTTAAATATAAACTATTTAATTTCAGTTAAATCTTAGTACAATCTCATAGATATGCTAACTTTTTTATCTTAAATTATAACATATTTGACAATAATTACCATTTTTTCCCCTCTTGAATGGGTGTCTTGTGGATGTTGTTACATTGCTGACTTAAGCTCCATATTGTACATTTATGCATTTAGTTTAATTCAAACGCTTATTGTAGAGTTGCTAACTTGTAGCATTTTCTTATGGAATAGCTAACTTTAAATATTTAATATGAAACAGGACAACAAAGAGTAGAAATCTTCTTAAACAAGAAGATATTTAAATCATATTGTAACCTTCACTAACCTAAAATATAATATGTTTTTAATCCTATCACAGATTGGATTTGGGCCAATTCCTTTGTTTTCGAGAATCCGGAGTCTGAATCATGGACAACTCAGACAGTAAAAAAACTCACAGCATCTCTTGAAACATCACGTACAGGAGAAAGAGAATTCAGGAACCAGTCAAATCATCCTAAAAGTCCAATACACATCCGGGAAAGTGAAGAGAGCGTGGAGGAGCAGTATCACCGAAGAATCATATCTTGGTTTGGTGATTCACCACTTGCCAATTTTGGCTTGCATCGGCTGATAGACTATGGAAGGAAGTCTGGAAAAACAGCTGGAGATTGGTATGGGCCAGCAGTGGTAGCACACCTTCTGAGGTAAAATTCTTCACAGAACAAATTTGCCTATAAACAATAGCCTTTTAAAAATGGGGTCCTGATTATTTATAATTCAAGCATGAAAAAACGTCGCAGAAACATGAAAGGAATATTGAAGAACTTCTGTCCAATTTCTGATTCCTGAAATGTCCCCATGGGGCCTCGAGACAAGATAACCAGATACATTACAAACTTAGCTTTTAACTACAGTATCTTTAATGATGTGTTATTAAAAACTAGAACCGTAGACTTCCTGTTTTAATATACTGATGGTATAATGAGCTGTCAGAGATTAAAGCCAATGCTTTCAGTGTTTTTTTAAATATATAAAATTCTTGTGAGATATATAGGTTTAGTAATAATTACATCTAAATAAAAGTAAAGGGACTGACTTCAGCATAGTCTTTTTATATGAAAGTCAAGTTTCCGAGTATAGATTGTGATTATATGCCATTGTTTGAGACTATTTTTATAGTTTTATGTTTTGCAATTTTACAGTCTTCTAATGACAATCTAAAATCCAGGTGTAATTTTATATATCTGGGGAAATGTAGGGTGTACATGTTTTTGTATAGCAAATCTCCTTGAATGAAACTTAAAAATAATGTAGTTGTCTAAGAGTTGAAGTTATTTATGTATTTGTAATACATAATTAAATTAGCACAGAAATTTGTTAACTTTTCCCCCACAGTTTTGGTTGATAATTTACATATTCAGTTGGCATATATATGTTATTGAAAACAATTTCATTGGCCATTTTTTCATTGAAGGTCTGTTCTTTCCCTCTTCAATTTTAGAGTTAAAAATTTCCCTCTTCAGGGGTAGAGTTAAAAGTAAAATTTGTGCTTCTTTGGAATTGTTTGTTATATCAAATAGTATAACAAACCTATGCCTTGTGACATGGAAGCCATTAAAATCATAAATCCATTTAAGGAAACAGGCGGAATGTTTAGATTTTTGTCTTGGAATTGTTTCATTGATTGACTACCTTTGCTCTTATGTCTATAGTATATATAGATATATAGATATATATACTCATCCAGTCACACTAGTTTGCATGCTATATATGTAACATAATCAAAATGTCACTGTCCCTCAATGGCAGCTTAGGTCACATGCCCTCCAAATAATTTTGATGGCCTCAAAGAAGGCCACGAAGGATGTTCTAAAGCATCAGGATTATCATGGAAAAGCAAGATTTTAAATCATCTCATTTGAGATGGAACACTAAGCAATACCTATTCTTGTGCATTTCATTCAAACAGTCCGATACTACTTGGGAATCTTATGACCCTGTCCACTTTTTGTTTCTTTGTACCTTTATGGATGCAACATGATAAATCTAATAATGTATTGGCCTATAAAAAAAAATCACACCATCATATTTTAAGTATTTACACTAAATTGCATATGTTTACATTTGTAATCTTTTAAAGCTGGTTTTTCAAAATTTTGTGACTTTTTCTAGAAAACATTTCCTGAGGACTGTGTAGCTTTAATTCTTTTTGCGGCTTACTTGAAATGTGTCTGTCGTGTATACTTTTAGGAAAGCAGTTGAAAAAGCAAGGGATCCTGAATTACAAGGAATAACCATCTATGTTGCTCAAGACTGTACAGGTAAGAGGAAGTGTTTTATATGCTTGATCATCCTTCAAAATATTTCCCAACATTTACTGGGAGCCTGAAAGTGTAATACTAGAATCAAAGGTTCTTAGATGAATAGATTCTCATGATATAAGGTTGCCTTTTAAAATTAGACCGGGAGTGTTCCACCTTATATAATTCTTCAAGAATTATATTCCTGTAATTATAGACTTATAGTTTTGTAAACTTATATATGCCTAGCCTACAAAAGGAAAAGTGTGTTAAATTATTTACAATTTTCTATATCAAGCTGTTACAAAGTACATCTGACAGAATTTTCTATTCAAAACGTATTAACACATTTTAAATCAATTTAACAGGAATGTATGGTTGGTTCAGTGTTTGACTGAAAAAGCAAGCAAGTCTTTTGGTATTTTACTTAGGAAAGTAAAAGTACATTAGGATCACATGAACCACTTAACTGGGTCACTGGGTGCAATGTGGGATGTTGCATGAACACCAACAGTGAGTTTATTGATTCACTAACCCCGAGGGGCCTAATTGTAGCTCAAAACAGAACTGTGCCTGACCTTCTCCTAGTGAACAAACTTCCCCTATGCCACCTACACTCCTTATGGCGTATTAACTATTTTTTATGAAAACTGTGAAAGGGGGTAGAAACACATAAATTCAGGATCTGCATTTAATTTCTTTTTGCCTTCTGGAAGGGGAGCAGACCATTGGGTTAGCCCAGTATCTGGAAAAGGACAGCATGTTGCAGGGCTTAAGAATCCTAAACAATGATAATTACTACATGGACTTCTAAATGTTTAAATAATATTTGAAAAAGAAATGTGACTGAAATAATGTGGATGCATATTCTGTTTTGCCTAGCAGGCTGTGCATGTTCTCAGTTCCTTTAAAATCTGCCATAAAATGGTCTTCTGAACTCATTGGCTGCCTTTTGGACTCATTCTTTTTTCTTGTAATATGTTAAGTGGATTTTTTTTTACCCCCTCTTGTCTCTTGCCTACATATAATAATTGCGCTACTAGTCTTGGAGGTGAAATGTTTAATGCAGAATCCCAGCAGTATCTGCAAAGTATGTATGATGGGGGTCCAAGTCAACAGGACTCTCTCTTTTATTTGTGGGTCAATGTTGTAAGTACAAAAGGAATGGGCTTGTATAGCCATCTTGTCAGTTTTAACACACACGCATGGTACAGGCCCCTGTTAAAGCCATCACTGGTTGGTGGCATTTGTTGTATTTTCACACATCAATGCACACCAATAAAATGAAATGCTTATAAACTTATCATTATGTTTTGATGTATTTGACAAAACTCACGTTGTGCTTAAAATGCATTTCAATAAGGCTTTCTTTGTTTCTCTTTCAAGTTTACAAGTCCGATGTTATTGATGCTCTCTGCCCTTTCACGGATTCTGGAAAGACAGGTGCCAAATCTGTGATTATATTAATTCCTGTCAGGCTTGGTGGTGAACGGACCAATATGGAATACTTTGAGTTTGTGAAGGTATGAAATGAGTCAATCACTTTTCAGAATGGGACACTAAAAGGCACAAAGGTTGAAAATGGTAGTTAACCTATTAATAATTGAAATTTCAGTATGCAGCTCTGATTGAAAATCCTAAGTATTAAAAGTAAGCTAGTACAGCTATTCCAGACCCTAAATACCAGTAGCTATCTTCCTGCTACAGAGTTCACCATAAAGACTAAACTTATTTCACACTTTTTGCCGATTCCTTCAGGGATCAGATAGCTTCCAACTTTTTTTCATAAAATGTAAAGATTATTACTCCCAGTAACATCAGCAATAGGTCATCTCTGAAATTGGTTTTCCTATTGAAGGATAAGGACCACTGTGTTGATTTAGTAGGTACATAGATTCATATTAGGGGTTCCCGCAAAGTGTTTTGCTTCTTGAGTCAAGGATTTGGGGATAGAGAGCAAATTAGATTAGAAAACTATTGGTAGTGAAAAAATAATATGGGATTGCACCCTTCTTCCAGTGCATCTGGTCTTCTTAATTATTTGCCTTACGCTACCTATAAGTCTAGTTCTTTACGATACAGGTAATTCATATCCTATGTAGTACACAAGCCCTTCAAAACATCCTAAGCAAACCAAAAGACCTAGTATCCCCAGAAGGAAAAAACAGGAGCCATCTCCAAATACAGTGTGAGAACTACAACAACCGCTATGTAGGACAAAGAGGCAGAAGACTGGCAGAATATATCCATGAACCCCAACTGGCAGTCAGAAGACATGATGAAA
>JANHFK010009555.1:349837-366551 GCA_036250565.1 Sibynophis collaris | reverse complement strand
TAAGCAGTGTAATAATATGGTGTTTTTTGAATTACTTGTCTTTTGTTTTGTCCTTGTAGATGACAGCTTGATTTACATGGATCCTCATTATTGCCAGTCTTTTGTAGATGTCAGCGTAAAGGATTTCCCCCTTGAGGTAGGATGGATAAAGAACAGCACTGTTTGCTTTGTGGATGAACCAAACACTAATTATTAAATCATCCCTTCCTCCTCCTCTTTCTCTTAGATCTAGAATAAACAAAAAAGAAAACAACCTCTGTCAAATGTTGATCTTTTATATATAATACCAAATAACACTGCCCTGGTTTTTGGGAGGTTGCCTGGATCACATTTTTCAACTTGAGAGAATTTCATATCTTAAAAGGACTCCATTGTGTTAGCAGCACAATCTCTGTCCTGTGACTTTTCTCCCTCAGGCTAGTTTGTCCTGTGCTGCAGTTAGAAGAGTTTCAAATGTTGGATATCCAATTTCACTGCTGTAGGAAGGAGAGTCTTCCAGAGGTGTTTGACACAATTATGTTCATAAATGTTTAACCCAAAGTCAAATGCTTCAGGTGCTGACACTACTCTAATAGGAAAGCTATTTCTTTCTCTCAGATGCAAAGATGTTCAGTAGGAGCCTGGAAAGTATGAGGGAAGAAAACAAGCAGTTCTACCTGCTGAAGTCTCCAATCAAACCTATAGATATGCATTGATTAATTAATTGCTAGATTTTATATGTTGCTTCCATTCATTGCCCTCAGGCTAGTCTAAGTTGTTGAGGTTATCTGTTATACATTAAATGTTCAGGCCTCGGTTATGTGGAGATCTTTGACCTGTGGGAGCAGACCATGAACAGATGAAACTCAAGTGTCTCATATATGTATATAGTGTGTATGTGTGTATATTTGTACAAGGAAGATTGTACAGGAAAATATATGGCTTCCGATTCCACTTCACAATGTTTGCATAGAGAACTATTGACTCTGGTTGGCTTTTAATAAGGCTACTTTTTCAGACCCAGCGTGGAACTTCATTTAGATCTTACTGTGTTATCTCCTTGATACTATGCCTCAGAGAATTGTCCCCAATTATGTTCTAAATACTCTTTAGTGAATTTGAAGTTCTAGGGCCATCTTGCTTCTCTCTTTGAAACTTAGAAATGGACACCCATCTCATTTGATCAACTTAAGTTTGTTCTTCAGTTATTTGTAGCTTTTCAAGCTTACATATTTCTACTAGAAAACTTCATTGAATTAAATTGCACAATTACCTTTTAACTTGAATGTAATAGATATATCCAATTTGCTTATCGTTGAGTTTTTCTGATATTTTTGTAATCATCTCAGCTTCTTCTATGCCTCAGTTATTAAACTATGAACTTTTGAGATATGAAAGCAAAATTATAATTTAATTTGTTTTTTAGTGCAAAAAGTTTCTCGGAAAAAGACATTTTATGACATGGTGGAACAAATTCTAAAGCAGCTAAAACATTCAAATATCTTTCTAGTTTTCTGTGTTTTCTTAGTTTTCTGTTTGCTGACTTGTAGTACTATGTGCAACTGAAGATTGTACAGAAAGTGTAGTTTATTAATATAATTTTTCAGTTGTTTACCCACTACATTAAGTGATTGATCCAAAAAGCTTATCAATTACTATCAATTATTATTACTACATATTAATAAAGTAACATTCCACATTTAGAAACTAATTTGATGTATATATATACAGCATGTTTCTTATTATATTAGTTTGTTTCTTGAATTTCTATTTTCCAATTTAAGGTAAAATAGCATCTAAAAAAAAATCTCAAATGTCCATTAGGAAGTTTGCCACTCCATTAGGAAATTTTTGATGGCTGCTGTGCTTTCAGTATTCTAATTAAATACTGCCTTTACTGATTGCCTGAATCTCTCTGGGATGTTAGATAGAAATCTTCCAGTCTGCCTCTACCACCATTAGCTATCAGCTTTTTGCATGTTGGTTTCATTCAGAAGGCAGAAAGATCTCCAAAGTCCATTCCCTCCTTCTATAAAGAGGAGAATATGGGGGGTGGAGGTTAAACATTATCATTCTTAGCGAGCATTAATATAACAAAGTTTGCATATTCAAATGGGGATTGAGTAATAGAAGAAAAATGGAAAAAATGAAGCAAGATATACTCTCTGAATAATTCTGCCAACATATCTGCTCCCCCACCTCAATGTTATGTCACGTTGCAGGTGGCCGAATTATTATTTGAGAAGCGAACAGAGAATTATGGTAGTGTAACTTTTTGTCCTGTTGAAAGCCTAACCTTCATCTGTTGCATATAAATATTTGCTAACTACCCAGGGACAATTTGCATCATAGATCTTTTCTCCGATGCTTTTTAACCATTCAAAAACATTATATATGTCACTTGCAGTCTTTCCACTGCCCTTCTCCAAAGAAGATGTTGTTTAAAAAAATGGATCCAAGTTGCACCATAGGATTGTATTGTCGTGACGTGCAGGGTTTTGAAAGAGCTGCTGAAGAAATAACTAAGGTAAATTTTTAGGTGAAGAAACCAACGTAATTCTCATTTGCTGGGTTCTATTTTATGCTATTTTAATTACTACCAATAGAATTTAAATTACTGTCATAGTACGGCCAAACCACTACCCAAAATAACCCATCTCAATGGCTTGTTGTGATCCTATTTAATTGATGCAATTAAACCCTGCAAAAGATTTATAAACGCCTCAAGGAAAGGGTTCAGTAACAAGCACAGTAATTGTAGCAAAATTTAATATATTTGCAGAACATTATCTCTTTCTTATTGAGATTTAGCTGCATTTTAAAGTGCACTTTGAAGTGACTATATTATGACAGAATATGAATGTAGAAGTTATGCACATAACTCTATCCAAGTTGAATTATTTCTGATACCGTAAGACATTCGTTCCTAACACGGTAACCCTCTAAATGTCCTGGGGCTGCAAATCTCTGAATTCTAAGTGTTCTGGTTCTAGCAAATCTAGCAGTTTCCAAATAAGAGTAAAACTGGTTGAATTCAATCCTTCTCCCCGATAGTTAAGTAGTGGTTTATTCCGCCAGGTGGCAGCATTTAAACAAAAATATATCTACAGAAAATCCCTTTTCCAGTCATTAGCCTGAAGAAGTATATTGTGACAATCAATTTCTAGGGGAGGATTTTAAATGGAAATATTAAATCAAATAAATTGTAGATTATTTCTTCATTAGCTGAAGTATGTTCATTACATTTACACTTTAAATATTATTATGGTGTTTTAGGACCACGTTAACTAAAGGTAAGTATTTCCCAGAGCATTTGTTTTAGTGCATTTGAAAAAAATTAAAATATGGAAAGAAAGCTGTTACTATTCTTGCAATAAAATATTTCATTTTCACGTTATCCATGCTTGCTCCTATCTACTAATCTCTTCATTTTCCTCAAGCTGTCATATATAATATATTTTGTCCAATTAGAGAATTTTGTATGTCACTTTATTGGGATAATTAAATGGACTTTTATATTGTACTTTTATTTTCTTCTTTCAGCTTACATGGTATCACTTCTATAAAATTCAGAACTATTATGTTTACTTATTTATTAGATTTAAGGATTAAGAAGCCAAACTGCGTAGGTCAAAATAATATACCAGGAGTACTTTTTAGTATTGCAGGCCGATTCAGACTTGCTTTTTAAAATTATTTGATAATTCAATTCAATTTTTTGTCAAACATTGGGGGAAAAGTAAAATGTATGCTTTATCTTGTGTTATTTTTAACTTTATGTAAAATAACTTCTTGGAGCGTAGGAAGATAGAGAAAGGGCACTTCTTAGGGCTGGAAAGTTCACGAGTGAGATGACATTTGAATTAGAGACTTTAAACCTTATAGTTTGCACTGATAGTCAAATTCCCAGTAGATTTCAGATATGAGATTTCTCTCTCTCTTTCTTTCTGGAAGGGAGCAACATTTAAAATTACTTTTCCTCGGAAAAAAATATATTCCTGTTATTTCTAGTTTCCTGGTTGGAGGGTAACATTTTACATACAATTCATTCCAAAACCATTTCTCTATGAGAAAAATAGCTGTTTTAGAAACCAGCCGTTGATCAGGAATATAGAAAGCTCCAATTTTATTAAGGAGTGCCTTAATAAAAGGAAAACTATTCTACAAGTGGGGAAAAAAATCAGATCTGGATTTATTTTAAAAGCCAAGTTTTTCTTCTGGGGGGATACATTCTTTGCTTAACATTTTTGAAAGCCCAAATTCTATCCTGGAAATTTTTAATCAAGAGAAAATCAGAACTGTATGCCAAATGTTTGGAGAATGTCAAAAAGAGACCATTAAGGTGGTTTCTGTTGGGTAAATTATTTTAGATCGACAGTGGTTTATACAGCTGTCACATATCCTATCTGATAAGGAAGAACAAAATATTAGTACAATTATTTCCATAAAAATAGCTATTGTAATATTGCACTGTTGTAAGTGGCCACACATTTTCTTTAAACTTAATTTATAGGATGGAGTAATTAAATGCAGAAAGTAGAAGCTTCATCTTGTGACTCAGACAGCATGTAATGCTGTATTGCTAGATTGCTAAGCTCAATTTACATTGTCTAGCTAAGTGATCTGTAATGTGGCAGCTATCCTGGATCAAAGAGCAAAGTAGTAGTGAGATTATTACTTGGTGGTGGCTGTCAAGTTATAAGACACCTGTCAATTAATAGGAGGGGTTAGCCCGCCAGCTAATTTCACAGGCTACCAAGCAGGCATCAGAATGCCATGAACTTTTGTTATTGATGAGAGCTGAATTGATCCAGTAGCCAAACAATAAAAAGTCTCTACCTAATTATCATGTCCCTTGAGATGCTTTGTCATGAACGGCCACCTTAAAAAATGTCCCTTTCTGATTCCCAATCCTACATCTTTTCTTGGATTATCTGGAGGATACAATTCAAGAAGAGTAGAATTAAGTTTAAAACCACAGAGCACGATAAAATTCACAGAATCCGATTTTACTTCAGATAATTTTCCAGGAGCTTGTTGGTTCCTTCTAAAACATTTTATCCCATTTGAATAGTTTGCTTTTTTCCCCTCAATATGTCAGATTAATATTGCTATGAATATTTTTCCGATATAGATTTGACCAGTCCCATATGCACTTTATCTGTAGACCAATAGTTTTATAAGATGATATTGAAACCATTTATGCAATTTAAATGATTTAAAATTCTATAAGCCCCCAAAGCCGATGCAGAATAATAAATATAAGTCAAAATATTGTTAATTCAATTTTGCCTTGCCCAAGAAGTGATTAAATGTTACCTTTAATGGGAAATATTTGTTGACCGTGTTGTCATTATAAATATGGTTTACAGTGTGCTTTACTTTACTGAGGAGGAACAGGAGAAGACACAAAAAAAATTGAAAGGGAGATGATTTAAACGATTGTGCATTTTGCTTCAAACTGATATGCTTATACTCTGACATTGATCTTCTAATTCATGTTCTTTTTTCCAATACATTTCACTGTAGATTCTAAAATCCTCATCTAAAGAGAAATATCCCTTGTTTACTTTTGTAAATGGACATTCCAGAGATTATGATTTTGTGGCGAGTCCAGTCCAGGAAGAGAAGACAATGTTCTCTGAAGATGAACACAAAAAGTTGGCGCGTTTTAATAATGAAGACTTTGTCTTGCTATGAGGACATTTTTATTTATTCATTTAAATGTTTTTATGCTCAGTCTTCACAGATGCTACAAAATGGCTTAACTAAAAGCAACATAAAAATCATAACTAAAAGTAATTAATAAAAACTTGTGGCAATAAGCAGTAGACAACCAAGGAGTATCATCACTAATCAGTTGTCAAAAACTTGTTTTCTGACTTCCAGCAAAAGGGATCCTAGAGTTTAAGACTAGGTATCACTGCCCAGTAATTTTTGCTTTGCATAATTGTGCACAACACTTCAATTGGGAAGTGACAGAATGGACACTCAGTTGTGACTCAAGTCTAACCTACAAGATTAGAATCATCAATCTTTCCAGCAGTGAATTCCAAGTGCAGGAGATATTAAGCCCAAACTGTCTGAAGTCTGTTACTTTAGGTAAAAAAAGGAAAGAAAAATGGGCAGGAGGAATTCCTCATATGAACATAAAGCAATAGCACATGGAACGTTTGATTAAATATTCACTTTAATTGATACAAAGCATCTATTTACAAAACAAAGCATCTATTGACATATAATTAGTAAAAACAGACATAGTTAAAATGTCAAAAAGCTTAGGAATTCCTGATGTTTAAAGAAAAACTAACGGGAACCCAGAACCTGTACTATGAAAGGCTAATTACATTTGTGAAAGATGATAAAAGACAATCTATGTTGAAGGCTGACATTGCTCAGTGTTGAAGATGTGCTCAGGAACATCTTAATTTGCTCATCATAATAGTCAAGTTTGACCCATTCTGTAGTGGACTTCATAAATTGTAGAGCATCTTCCATACATTAGGCTTCTGCAGAAGAGTCTTTGACCAGAGCCATCACACAAGCCAAACAAAAGAGGGGGATATATCTTATAAGCATAGCAACAGATATGTCTCCTGGCCCATGGGCATTAGAAAGTCAAGAAGGGTGTCAAGACCTTCTGACACCTATTAGGTCAAATGGCTTAAAGCTAGATGTCAGTTCTGAACTGCCCGACCTACTGTAGCATTAATCCTATAGTCTGCATTTATTAGTAAATACACTGATATAACCATTATATAGTGTTGCTTTGCAGATCAGCATTGAGCTTAAAGCAGTATACCTACTGCAGGTGACATTTTGGGGACCATCTGTCCTAAGAATGCACTTTTGTAAAAAAAAAAAAAAAGTATGCTAGGGTGATCATTTTAGCTAACAGGTAGCATTTAGATGTATCAAAGTGACCACTGTGGTACTGTATTCACCTGGCTCCAACAGATTTAGGGAAATGGTAGCATTTGAAGAGAAATGATGTCTCATTCAGTATCTTTCAAATCTATTGAATATTTATATTCTCACAGAATCAAGAGTAGGTCTTTTAAAACATTTTAAAATGTATATAGCAACTTATTTTATTAATAGACGAATATAATGACAGGTAATAAAAGGATACTAAGCTTACTGAGATACGGTTAAATATTGATGCGTTAGGCTAGTTTTCTCATATTTCTAGCTTTTCAACAATTTCTATTTTGAATTCAAATCAATTCTTGACTGTAAAAGGATTCACAGCAATGTGATTATCTTTCTACTAAGGCACACTGCATATTTTAAAAATATTTTTGATAACACTTGAGAAGAGACCCTAGGATTGAAATATTCCAAGGACCATGGTGTGTTTCAATTGATCCTCACTTAACTAATTTAAGAAAAAGGAATTGGCTAGTTTGCAAGAGCCTACAGTTTGTTGGAAACCAATACTTAGAATGTTGTATTGTTGAAAACCTAGGCTTAATGTGCATAAAAGTTCCAGGGAATCAAAATATTAGTGTTATTTTGTGTCAGTCCCTAGGTTTAATGATGTAATCATGAAATTCCAGGCTGAGTATTATGGTCCAATGTATTTTTACTTTTTACCAGTGATGCTTATGTAATTGTAAGCTGAAGAGTGAGTAAAGATTATTTAACAATATGATCTTATAATGACTACTCATTAGAGTTGTAATTGAAATCTAACAAATTTTAATATAATATTGGCTCCCTCCTCTCATTTTGTTACTGTTAAACTACAGCCTATAATATTGGATACAAACAATGCTCTTAACATCAAAAGTCTTAAATATAAATCTAAAATTGTGGACTGAGACAACATACAGGTATATTACACTGTGATTTTGTGAAATTGTCTAGATCTTTGCATCTCTGGAAGAACTGTTCCCTTATATACACACAAGATTTCATTTCATTTAAACTGTGGGCTTACAGTGCAGATTTTTTTTTCCTTGAAAGGATGATTTCATTTCATTTTCTAAAGAAATAAGGAGTATAAAATGTTCTTGTAACCAACATTAACATTCTGACAGAGCTGACTAACTGAATAGCTAGCTGTATTACTTTTTATATGAGTGGCAAAAAAAGGTTCATAGAGGTTTAGCACAAGAACATGTCTTGAAATCAGGCCTAATGCTGATGAATGGAAATCTTACAGAGAAGGTTGAGATAAAAGAGCTGGATGACTTGTACGTGGAAGTCATGCAAGACAATCCTGTGTTTTTTTGAACTAGAAGAGTTCCATAGTTTTGTAGCGTGATTTACATCATAAAGTATATTTAGGGTTGCAGGTTTAAATGTGCTTGGCTGTTCCTGCTTTTAAAATGAAAATGGCCTATGCATTGCTCTGTGGATCTATTCATTTTTTACCTATGCATTTTCCATATGGATGTCCAAGTAAGGCTAGCTAGTTGGTACATACAATTTAAAAAATAAACCAAGAATGGGTTAACAAAAAAGTTTGTTTGTATGTATATATATATATATACATACATACAATATATAATATCAAGGGTTCAAGGGTAAAAGTGTAAACTGATTGAAATGACACCAGAATCTTTAATTAATCATGGATTTCTCAGCTACATTTATGTTCGGTATCTGCTTCACCAGTGAGGATTTTCGGGAAACACTTGTGCATATAGAAGTGCAACTAAAACCTTAAATTGCCTATGATGTTAAGTATGGTATCCCTACTTTTAGTCATCGATTTTTTACAATATAATACAAAACTATTTACACATTTCTAAGGCCTCCTTAACTGTCCATTTATACCTTGGTGTGTATCTTCCATTTTTAAAATAAGTATTTTTTTTTGCCAGAGATCAGTTTTCTTTGCTAAAATAAAAGTAACTTCTGTTAGAGGTTATGCAGAAATAAAACTCCTTAGGGCAAATCATTTATAATCTCCACTTTATTCCTGGGATTAAGATTTTATGTAACCTACTAAAGACAATTCGAAACCATCCAATACATTTTGAGATACAACAGATCTTTTTAGGATAGCCTTTGTTCTGTCAACAAGCAGCTCATTTTCAGATGCTCTAATCATAAGAAAAATCCATCATTTAACAGCAAGCTTTTGGACTAAAATAATTCCAAAAAGCTTTATTGAACCTGGTTACTACCGCATACCAAAAGCAATCCCCAGTGTCTTACACTATACAATGGAAAACTTCAACATGGAAATGCAGCATAAAATAAACAAATGCAAAAGTTAAGTGATAAAACAGGCTTAAGGTGTGGTAGCCCTGATCTCTCTTGATAAGCCAAGCATGTTTATTCAACTGAACAAAGACTGGTCCCTCTGTTAAATTGGAAGAACCTTGAACACAGTGTAAAGGAAGTCCTTTAATTCTCTAGGTTCTAAAATCACACGCTTTATAGATTAATATATTAGTTTGAATTGTTCCTGGAAACCTACTACTAATCAATGTAGTGTCTTTAAAACAGGGATTATGTTGCTGTAGTGATGATTTGTAATTTGCATTTTGGACAAACTATAGTTTCCGAATGGCCTTCAAACATTTTTAGAGTATTTCAACCAGTGACAAATGTTTAGTCCCTGTTCTAAGAGCCATTTCAAATCTTCACTTTTCAGATTACATAGTTTCATCAGCATCCATGGAACTTTTCCAATCAAACCATGAGATAAGGAATTAATACACATCCTTTCCATTTTGCTTATGGAAGGTTTAAGACTATTGAATTATTGTAACAATTCTATAGCAGCCCAGAACAAGACATTCCCCTGAACTGAGCTACTTTGGGCACAAAGTGATCAGCACTGAGCTACCATCATAAGTTACTTTGCAAAATAACACTTATCAATTCAGTTATGAAGCTTGAAAACATCATTTCATTAGCAAAAGCTAATATATTAAAACTAGTAGTCCCGTCTGCACTGGGTCCCAGTTTGTTAGATTCATTCCTAAACTGTCCTTATCTCTAGAGGTCTGAGGTGCGGTGGTGACAAGTTGAATTACCAAGTTACCATAAATTAAAGTTTTTAGTAACTACAGGGGCCTTTAATTTGAAACCATGTTAATTACATGGTGATTTCTTGTTATCTCTGTTGCATTCTCTCTCTGAAATCTCTGCAATTAATTTGTGTCATTATTGTTGCTGCTGCTTTCAAACAGAAACCATCCTAGCATTCGTTATCACAAACCCAGCAGTAGCCTTGTTCTCTTAAAGATATCTTGGTAAATCAAAACCTGGCTTTACTTAGTTACTTAAGATACATAGACTGAAGATTCAAGATGTGCTTTAAACAACTAGAATTTGATTAAGGATGGGGGTAAAATATTGCTAGATTATAAACCCAGTTTGCTATTTATCCTTTTCATTTTTAGAACTGGCCAGGTTTGTTGGATCTAACTATGTATCCAATCAAAAGATGTGCCAGGCCTTGTAATGATATCCCTCTCATTTTTGCCATGAATTTGATGCAAAAAACCCCTACTTTTAGAGTATGTAATCTTACCATCTGCTAATTTTTGGAAACATTCGATTCCCTATCCATGATTTGCATAAAAAAGATCATGCTTTGAATCATCTCCAGATAAAGACACACCTTTTATATAATTTAAGCCTGAGGAAATATTTTGTAATCCGTTACATCCTGCAAAAACTTGCCAATCAATGTCAGCCTTCCAGTCTTGTGGAATTCATTAATTTCACCATGCAGATTTACTTTCTCCCCTGCTTTTCTCTGCCACTGAGAAGGCATCTGCTCGTATAGCATGCTAAGAATATCAAACCAATATATGTGTGGTCCTAAACCAGTTTTAAACTAAAAATAGCGGTTACTCTAGTTTTTAGTGGTAATACACAAACATACATCAACAGAATAGCAAAAGCTAAATTTTGTGGGGTCACAAAGAGGCTGCCTACAAATTGCCATTTATGTATTGATTGTAATGGTATCCATTCATCCATATTCTCATTCTACAAGTTCTAATAAACTAGTTCTGCTGGGCTCAAGTTGTTTTTAAGATTTTCTGTAGCTTGAAATTTATTTATTTATTAGATTTCTATACCGCCCCTTTCCTGGAAGGACTCGGGGCAGTTCACAGTCGATTTAGAAAGTATAAACTTGCTAAAGATTAGATGACAATGCCCTTCCATAGTCTTTTCTGAAGATAAGCTCTAAATATTACATTGTGGAACATGTTCTGCTTTGTGTAATGGTGACCTTCTACAGATCTCTAATCTGCAGCTATTAGAGTTGGAGAAAGCTGCAGAAATATCCATTCTGAATCTGAGTTAACAACAAATCTCAGTTGTCTGTGTTGTAAAACATAACCATGGGTATACTCAGAAATTTTTTTTCAGAAAATTAAGGGAACAAGTTAGATACCCTATACAAAGCAGCATTCTGATGAGTTAATGTCATAGGTTCTTTTTAACTACCCCCCCATTTGGTGGACTCAAGACACAAAAGAGCCAACAGTAGCACAAGTCCCTAGACAACACACACATTTATGAGCTATTATTCACTACTCCACTTTTCCCCTCTGTTACTACTACTCCTGCTACACCAACTACTAGAGAAAACATTTTCTAGCTGTTTTCTAGCTGTTTTAGACTGCTTCATTCCCACACACAAACACACACGCTTCATTCCCTGTTTTCCACACCCAACTACCTCTCAGCACAGCTTTTATAATCAGCCTTGCTGTGCTAGCTGGGAGAGGGCTTAAAAAGGCAAGACAGCAGCACAGGTGCTGGCCATTTTCTAGGCAGCCTGCTCTCAATTAGTACAAGCAACACCCAACTGCTTGTTTTAAATGATTCTGCATGTTGAACTTTTGTTGCTTCACTTGAAAAACTTCGATAGGAAAAATGCATTCTAGTTAGTTCAGGACCCAGTCCCAAAACATTAGCAAGTAAACTGAAGCTTATATCTATGGATAAGAAGCAAGACAAATGGTTTATAAAAGACAGCAAGTTTAATCCCTTTGCAGATTGTAAAGCTGGGCTGTCAAAGTAGCTAAGCCTCAGTTGAAAGGACTGCTTTCTCTAGGATCCATACTCCAAGTGGTAAAGTTGTTTTTGTGCACGCTAATACAAATGCATGGGACAAATTCATACAAACTCTATCTTTGGTTTTTCCATCCTCCCAAGGGGAAAGTGACTTGCCGGGAGAGAAAACAAAGAACAGTAGAAATGATTCTATTTTTTTTCCAAGAAAGCAAGATAGTATGAAGCAATAGCAAAGTAATTTTAATTGTAACTCCATAGCCTTTGCCAGTGGTAAGATTTCTTCTGTTCTGTTTTAGGAATTGGGGTACATAGGGCATCAGAAATGGACAACATGACCTCTTGTTCTCAGGATTTTTGTCAGTCCCACAAGAAAGAGACCTTGTGTGGGGATGGTCCACTCTGAAGCCTTTCTCTGTTTTGTGTGTATTTACAAAGATGTATGAATATTTGATTAATGAGTCATGGTCTCTGGAGAAATTTAATAACTGTACTGCTTTACAAAGCAAGCTCCTTCACTGTTAACACAGTTGCTAAGGGTGTCTGTGACACTGAAGCCCTTTTCTGAATCTAAATGTATGCTAGGAAGTGAATTCCTTTCAACACAAGAGAAGATTGTGATACACTCCCCAATTTTGAACTTTTGCAAGCTCACTTTGCTGGCTCTAATTTGTAAAGATTTTTCCTGTGGAAACCATCTTGGACATGGCAAGCTGTAAAAAGCCTTTGTGTCTGCATGCATTTGATAGGAAGGTCAGGAACTCAACATCTTTTCCTTCAACAACTTAGAGGGGAAAAAAGAAGCTCCTTCCATTCCACTCCTTTTAATAATTATATCATAAATGACTAATCTTTTAGATGAATACATAATATAAAAAGAGATGACACTTATCAGCTGCAGTATTTGAAACAATCTAAAACTAGGTCTTTTAATGTGTATAGGAGTTCAGTAGAATATTATATTTATAATGTAGCTTGATACCCTTTTCTCCAAGTTGGGCATCTTCTGGATGGCAGATTTCTATTCCCCAAATTCTCCGGCTATTAGAGCTCTACTGAGAATTCTGAGAATTGACATCCACACATTTTGAGGATGGCCAAGTTGGACAAGTCTGTGGAATTGTTGGTCTTCTCTGAGCTTGGTTGTTTTCTTGCAGCCCTTTCGTTGCTTCTCTGAGTAACATCTTCAGTACTCAAGTAGTTTTCATCATGTTTCTTAAAATGCAGGGGGGGGGGGGAAAACTATGATCCAGTGGTGAAATCCAAATTCTTTTACTACCAGTTCTTTGGGTGTGGCTTGATGGTGTGGCATGGCTTGGTGGGTGTGGCAGAGGAAGGATACTGGAAAATCTCCATTCCCACCCCATTCCAGGGGAAGGATATTGCAAAATCTCCATTCCCACCCCACCAGGGGCCAGCCAGAGGTGATATTTGCCGGTTCTCCAAACTACTCAAAATTTCCGCTACCGGTTCTCCGAACAGCTTAACATTTCTGCAGAACCTATCAGAACCTGCTGGATTTCACCTCTGCTATGATCCTGCCCTACAAATCTGATTTCCCTATGTTCACAACACAATCTAAGTTAAAACTATTATAATGGATTCCTGACTGTATGGAGCACTGTAGTAAGATGTAAGACCCTCTTGAGGCAAGATGAAGCTGGCTTTTAGATTACATCCCATTCTTCTTTCCATCCTTTAGATTTGGTAACATCTGAGAAAAAAAAATCCATATGTTTGCTAAACATTGAATTTCATTAAACTGAATTTGGCTTCATCCTAGGTGAAACAAGCTTAGGACTGCAGCCCTAGATATAATTTCTGAGTTAAGAGTCTAGATAGGAGATGTCAAACAGGCAGCCTGCTGGCTGGATGCGTCACGCCCACTCCAGCTCCGCAAATGGGAAAAATGTCACGTGACGGCAACGTGATGCGGCCATTTTGTCACCTGTGGTCTAGATACATAGGGAAGGAGAATACCCAAGTGTGATTTCTCTGGTCACCATATAAATGTATAGTACTATTATTTCTGAGATGATCCATTGTCTACTTTGAAGGAGGATTTGTATGCATCTTCTAGTTTCTAATTCTCTTCAGTGCCTTAGATTTACATCAGCTGATTTATATTTATCCATTTATATGTAGTTAATGGATGACAAAAAAATATCCTATCCTAAGCACTGTAAGTAATGCTGGTCTGTATGAAAAAATATTTCCAAAATCGGCTGCTGCATATTTTTTTCAGAGGGCTAATCAAATATACCTTTAAGGGGCGAAGTCATTTGCTCTTAGAAAAAAATGTTAGAAAAATAAATGTTAGCCATATGATAACAGTAGTAAAGGCTGAAAGTACTCAGCATTATCAGCTGTGGATGCTCCCTGATCCTATCAAAATGAAGGAAGATCAATTTGATCCTCTTCAATAGCAGGTTTAGGAGCATTGGCTCTAATTCCCGGTCTTATTCTTTCTCCATAGTTTTAATATGCATTGCAATATATTCATTTGCCTACCTGCTTGAAGTAGCCTCTGTATAATTGCTATTTTTTAATAAAATTTAGGAAAAAACATTGATGCATTGAATGTGTTTTCTAAAATTCTAATTCTCCCTCATTCTAAAGATCAGAAACCTTCCACTATGGTTCTCCCTTTTCTCATATGTTCACTTTATATTGCGTAGTTAAAAATATAATTTCTTCTACCATTACTTCTCTTGACTTATTTTCTTGCCCAAACCTACTCTACACCTTAACATGCTCATTAATAAAATTGCCATTCTGAAATCCCTGAACTGGAGTTTATTTATGCCTGCCATGTTCTCTGACAGTATCTTCTTTTCCATATTAGCCTGAATGTTTAAATGCTAGGAAAAATTGTACGATATATGCTTATCTATCTTAGAGCCAGTGTGGTATGGTAGCTAAGGCACCGGACCAGGAAGGGGGAGACGCAGGTTCAAGTTTCCCCTTAGACACCAAAGCCTAGTCATTCATTTCCCGCTTTTACTCCCAATGTATCTTTACATATACTTGCTAAAAAAGTGTTAGAACTTCTCTTTGTTTGGATAGACCAATTCCCCTTTTGAGAGCCTCAAACCTGCTGGGTTTTCTTTTTACATTCTAATAAATTCATAATTTCGGAGATGATTCTTTGTGCTACTTTATTCTTATAAAGATGAGGCTATTTTCCCTGTATCCTTTTCTCTTATTTTAAATATTTTATTTATCATTTATCATTCTGATAAAATGTTGGAGTGCAAACTCATGTATTAACCAACAGAGGTGATCACATTTGCCCTTTAGCTTTGTGTAAACGGGTGTATATGACAGAGAGAGAGAGAAAAAGAGAAAGTTTGCTTCTTAGTAATATGCAGTGACAATACTGTATGTTTGAAATACAGGTAGTCCTTGACTTACGTCCACAATGGAGCCCAAAATTTATGTTGCTAAGTGAGTTAAATGACTTGTGCCTCATTTTATGACCTTTCTTGCCACAGTTGTTAACTGAGTCACTGCAGTTGTTCAGTTAGTAACATGGTTGTTACGTGAATCTGGCTTCCCCATCGATTTTGTCTGTCAGCAGGTCGCAAAAAGTGATCCCAGGATCCCAGGACACTGCAACCATCATTAAATATGAGTTCTAAAAAGTCTTCAGCTATGAAGAAACCAATATTTATATTTAGGTTCCAGTATGTTTCATTTGCAAACTGGAAGCCATTCACATTCATTGACAGAATAGTAAAGAATGTTTAGGACAAAGAAAGAAACAAAAATGTCCTATGGCTGAGATCAAAACTACTTTTCGCCGACTTTGTATTTTCAAATTACTGTTGCCCTGCTAATATTTTGCTATTAAGCTTCCCACAGGAAATAATTTCCTACCCGTTTGTTCCTTTTCCATTTGTATTTCTCACATCTACGAAAAGATCAATTCTTCCTTAGAATGTTCATTAGAGAGTTTAGGGGTATTGCTTCAGTGAAACCACTCGGAGCAATGGGAAGGCCTGTTTTTTGAAAAGAGAGAAAGAATAAAATCCAGTGCAGCAGCTTTAAGTGCAACTTAGAATTACGGCTGCTCTGCAGAATTTCTTGCAACCTTTTCCTTAGGGCCACACTGCATTACAGCAGCCGTGTAATGAAGCTGCTATAAAATCTCTGGTAATTAAGGGGGATTTGACAGTAATTGTAACAGTGAATCAACTTAATTATTACCAGCTTCAAAGAGAGCTAAACCAATGTTATAATCTAACCTTTTCTATTTTATAAATTGGGAGTTTAAGCAAGTATATGTAACATTTAAGAATTCAATCGGTTGAGATGGAATGCAATTCATGTGATTTTCCACACACAAACACACAGACACACTTGCAAGCGTATATTGCATATACACAGCTGATTTCAATAGCAGTTATGATTTAACCAAGCACTGAAACATAGACAATTTGTTGCTATATTAAGTGGATTTTTTTCAACTCTATATCTGTGATGCAAATCCTTTCCTTGGCTACTAACAGAAGAATGCATGTAAAGCTTGCAGCCATAAAATTATGCATCTGGCCTCATTTTAATTTTCTTGTAGTACTATTTTAGATATTCTCAGAAGTAAATTCTCCTAAAATGAGCAGGATTGAGTCCTAGGAAGGGAAATGTAATTTAGTAGCTTGATAAGTGTTGAGGTGGATTTAGGAACGACAGGACTCACTGTAAGGGCAACATGTTTATTCTCTAAACTCTACCAACGGAC
>JANHFK010009555.1:246684-259269 GCA_036250565.1 Sibynophis collaris | reverse complement strand
TGGCAAATGTGAATTTGCCGAAACGTTGCATAAATTCATCTAATATTACACGGGCCATACCCGAAAATGACCATGAACAAACTCCTGTGGTTGCTAGAGGAAAAATCTCTCAAATAATGCAAACAAATATACCTGCTATCAACTGTTCATTAAGCAATACAGAAATAAATTGTTCCTTAGCCCACATCTTATTTCTGTGTATTAGAATCCTCTTTCTAATTCTAGTTGAAGTTAGTACAATTTCTATAGTAGAAGGGTTTTTTTGGGGGGGGGGGTTTAACCCTTGGTGCCTATTGGCAATTCTAAGCCTTCACTGCCCTTGTTATTTGCGTCCCTTTCCAATCTTCTCAGCAAAATGATGTTTTCCTTAGCAAGACCTTCTGATCAAGTCCTGATTGTTTCAGTTTTATTGAGGAATTTCCCCCCCAAAGAGTTATTTTCCTTGATAGCATCTTTTAACCACATCAGGAGCCATGGTCATTTCAAGCTCAGTTGTCCCAGTGCAAAAATGATCTGCAACTTCCTAAGGTTCAATAGCAGGAAAGTGTTTAATGCTATCTTATCTGAATCCCCCCGAGTATAACAGAGGTTTCGTCTCTTAATATTCCATTATGTCTGACATGCTCTTGTCAGCCATGCACAGATATTGAATCTTGCACTCTGGCCTTGCAGGTTATCATGTGTGTTTCTCTGCACACACCCCAATTCCCACCCTAGCATTCTACCACCTTATTCAGCTTCAGATTTGGTGCTGGAAAATCTCTTCTTTTGCTCATCATCTTATGAAGAAAGAAGCGTTTTTTTAAAAATGCCAGAAACAAATGGTATTCTTGGACCAGATGGGAAAAGCAGGATTGGAGTAGAGGCATGTTTAAAAGTTAATCAAGAAAAGAAAAGGATGCACAGAAGGCAAGATGGCTACAAAGTGAACGTCTTTTTCATCTCCATCTCGTCCAGGCTGAGCTGATAGCTCCATGCATGCTTATTGCATCCTTATGAATTAAATGATAAAACGCTGCAGTTCCTCTTGAGCATTCGTCAGCACTCAAAACCAGTGTCCGGAGAATGACTTATGAAAAAAATGAGATGCATCTTTCATCAAACAAACTAACTAGTAAACATGAACAAACTAAACCAGTTTTCCCCAACTCAGTAGGCTTCCTAAATGTAAAGTCTACTCTCATAACTTCCAGTCAGTGTGATTAATGAAGAGTTGGAAGACCACCCAGGTACCAGTTTGTAGAAGCTTGGACAAAAGAATGGAAATAAAACTCTAAGAAGGACGTTAGCGCTCCATGATTAACTTGGAAAAGTCAAGATTGTACTACAGCAAAATGGACTTGGAAGAAGCCAAGCTAGAAAGTATCTGTACAGGTAGTCCTCAACTTACAACCATAATTAAACCCGAAATTTCTGTTGCTAATTGAAATATTTGTTAAGTGAGTTTTGCCCCATTTTACAATTTTTCTTGCCACAATTGTTAAATGAATCGTTGCAGTTGTTAGCTTTAGTAAGATGATTGTTAAGTGAATGTGGCTTCCCCGTTGACTTTGCTTGTCAGAACGTCGCAAAAGGTAATCACATGACCCCGGGAAATTTATGACCCCCGTCATAAATATGAGACAGTTGCCAAGCATCAGAATTTTAATCATGTGACCATAGAGATGCTGCAACGATGTAAGTGCGAAGTGTGCGTGAAAAACGGTCATAAGTCACTTTTTTCAGTGCCATTGTAACTTTGAATGGTTACTAAATGAACTGTTATAAGTCGAGGACCACCTGTAGTTATTTATGTATTTCCTGCCTTTATTATTTATATAAATAACTTTAAATAGAAAACATATCTAATATTCCTTCTTCTTATTTTTCCTCACAACCACCCGGTGAGGTGGGTTGGGATGAGGGAGAAGGACTGGCCCAAGATCTCCCTCCTGGCTTTCATGCCTAAATCAGGATTAGAACTCACAGCCTCCTAGTTTCTGACCTGATGCCTTAACCACTAGACCAAAGTGGCTCTTGGATGAATATGTTCTGATGTAACTACCCTCTTTTTATACTACAGTATATTATCAATGTCAACAATAGATAAAGTCTCTATTGAGGTGTATTGTGTTTTGTCAAACCAATCTGATCATTATCACGGGCTACTATTTCACATGAAGATACCTTTTAACTTTTTGGAAAATGTACTGTTCTCATTTTAATATAAAATAAATAAAGGCATGTTGGTGGAAGGTTCAATTCTTGAAAAGAAATGAGGTTTTTAACATTACTTCTCAACAATATCCCAGCTGTAGATATAGATATTTCACTCAGTAAAATCTAACTCACAAACCAGTCAAAGTTAAGTGCTTTGTAAGTCCTAGTGGTAGAAAAAGGAGGAGCAGCTTCATTGAAAGCTACGCAGGAGACTATAAAATTTCTAAAATGCCACCAAGCCACACCTATGGCAGCACCAGATACTGCTGACAGTGTAGATTCAGACAAAGAAACTATGAAGTGTAATTTATATGCAAATGAAATGTTAATCTACAAGACTAAAATTCAGTAAGGTAAGTCTGTGCCAGACAAAAATCTTTTGGACCTTAGGCCATTCTATGACTTTCACTTCTTATAATTTGTGTGTCTTTGTGTCAGTTTCCAACATTGTAAAATTCTAAACATTTCACACTGCTGTTCGCCAGCTTTGGATATGATTCTGTCTTTGGGACTAATGGATAACTAATATCCCAAATCATTCTACATAAGAGTAAGACCATTATTTTCAGGCAATAATCATGTCTGAAAACAACTAGATATACTGCAATATAATTATGTATATTATTATGAGAAGGGATATTTGTCGCTTCTACTATTTCTCTCTCTCTTTCTCTTTCTCTCTCTCTCTCTCTCTTTCTCTCCTCCCTCCCTTTTGATTGCAGCAAGTGGTGTACATTTTCAGAATTTCCCCCTCAAATTCTGTGCTGTCTCTTTCCCCTTCAAATGCACAATTTAAGGATACTTATTAATTTTTGTCATATTAGTGGTACATTACAACTTATGTACATAGGCTAAGACTGCCTTATCTTTAAAGCGTATCGTGTCTTTATACAAAAGAATGTTATTCTGCTAATTTTGTTTACATTCTTTTAGCGTTTGCATTGATAGAAATGGGAAGTTTCTTTTTAAAAAGGAGGTAAATATAATGTTCATCCATTTATCAATCAATCAAATCTTTATTATGGCCTTTAGGTCATACAACACTACAATAAAAATACATAAGCCTATAATTATTAACAAAACTAAAATGTAGACATAGAATACAATAAAATTACCTGAAATAAATTAATATAGTACAGCGTGCTCTCTACAGGGGTAGTTCTTTAAAATTAGATCAATATATGTCTTCTGATATTCCCTGTAAAGAGAGCCACAAAGAGGCAAATGGCTTAAGGCAGCGATCCCCAATCTTTCTAGCACTAGGGACTGGTTTCAGGAAAAAAATGGTCTTCCATAGATGGTGTGTGTGTATGTTGGTTTTGCATGCAACCTAAATCCTGCACATGCGCAGATGAACCTTCACTTGCCATCTCGCTGATTGTATGGCTAGGGTCCTAACATGCCACGGACCAGGACCAATCCACTGCCTGGGGATTAGGGACCCCTAGCTTAAGGTTCCATGAAGCCATTTGTACATGGCCATAAAGTCTGCTGAAAAGGAATGTTTTATACCGCCCCCACAAGACCAAGGAAGGTATTGCCTCTAACCTAGCCAAGGTGAAATCCCAACAAAAGTTCTGAATTAGAATTGAAGAGAGACAAGATAGTAATACCTTGTCGTCCCCCGTCCCCGTCCCCCAAATAAGACATCCCCTGATAATAAGCCCAATTGGGCTTTTGAGCGTATGGCAATAAGGCCAAGCACTTATTTCAGGGTTCAAAGAAATATAATTTTTTTCGAGAAAATAATGCCGATTTAAGAATCTCCATGAACTCCAAGATTGGATATTAGGCTTAGACTAGTAAAGTGAATGTCCCAGATAAATTGCTTAAGTCATCTTAAGTTGACTCCTGACATTTTTAATGGACATAGACTCTCCAAAGAGACTGATAAAAGATAATATCTGTAATATTTAACATTCGACTAACAATGAAGAAGCAAACAATACTCCAATAAAGGAACTGCCAAACTGATAGTAAATAATCAAGGAATCACCAAGACTAGTCCCACCAACAGGGCAAGCCATTAGAGTATAAAATAATGAAAGCAAGCCCCATTCTCTGCTAACTCTGATGATGTTACCTAGTTTGATCATGAAACATTTGCAATAAACAACCAAGCTCAGAAAGCACCAAAGAGAGACGAAGACTGGAGTTAGCCATTAGGTCTTGTTAACCATGTTGGTTTTCAATTCTTTCTAAGAACCATTTACTATACGTGCCAGATCATGGAGGGCTTGCCTGCAATTGTCCCATCTTTCATTGTAAAATCATGTCTCCTACTCCTTTCCAGTCTTCCCACATATCAAGCAACTTCTTCCATACAGTTTCTAAGACCAGGATACATGGTAGTTGCAGAGAGATGTGTAATAGATAGTGAAAGCAAGAGTGCTGTCCGCAACCAAGAAATAAAGTGAGTCAAAAACAACCTAAAGCATCTTGAAAATGAGGTAAAAAGAAGAGAGAATCAAATGTTCAGGAAATTGAGGAAGATATTTCAGCTCAGTATTAACATAAAGCAGCTATCTCAGCTTTATTTCCAAGTATATCGTAGTACTGTGTGTATTTATTAAATAACATAATTGATGAAAGATTTTGTCCAGCTTTGATTGGCACAGCTCCTATCTGGAACAGGAGAACATAGCGATATTAGTCCAGATTTTACATTATTACTGCAATTCACTCAGGACTGCCTTTAAAGACCATCTGGAACGTGCAGTTGGTAGAAACTGCAGCAAGCCAGGCCTTAACTGACATCAGATGCCATGAACTCATTACACATGTGCTACAGGTCTTGCTTTGGTTGACAAAGTTTTCTGGTGCAATTTAATGTATTGATTTTAACCTATGAAACTTTATAGACTCGGTGCCAAGGTACCTTCAGAATGATCTACTTCAACTAAAATCAACTCTTATCAGCAAGAACATCTCCAAGAGAATTACTTGTAGCTCTCCACTACTGTGAAGTTGGGAAAGGAAGGCCAGGAGGAAACAGGGCTCAGTAATGTCCCCATAATTTGCAACAGGGTCTCCCAAGAAGTAAATTTGCATCATTATTTTCTAGAGGGATTTTTAATTTAATTTATTGAGGGAATGCCACATATACTTACCTATCCCTTTGTGAGAGAATTGGGTAGTTTCAAATTTTGATTACGGTAAATAAATAGATACCTTGCCTGGTTGCTATTTTTTGTATTTGTCCTAATATTATACTATGAGTCTTTTAAGCTTTTATAATTTGTATTTATGCTTGAACACAGCTAAGACCTTGATTACAACAGTTGGGAGAAATCTACAGCAGTTGGGAGAACTCTATTAAATGAATAAACAAATAGACAAAAAAATAGTGGAAAAGGATTTAGCACATGTTGTGCAGATCTTGTTGAGGCAGCAAAACAAAGCAGTTTGGTGGCCACTGTTGAGTCCCCGCAGTTACCACCGTCGTAACTGCAAGGACTAAGGGAGATACCCAGGCTGGCCGCTGATTGGCTAAAGCGCGCCAGCCTGGAAGCGGGAGTTTAACGCGCTCCTATAGGTCCCTGCCCACAAACAGGTCCACAGAGCTCAAAAGATACTGGTAAGTGTGATGGGTGATAGGCATGTAGGAGCAAGCCCAAGCGCTTCAGTGTCCCAGTGGGATGGGATGGAGAAAGAAAGCCAGGAAGAGTGCTGCAGCATCCCTGCGGTCAGTCATAAAGACAAATGCCTGCAGTGCACCCATCGCAATATGTAATTTGGGGCTATCATACATAATTTTGGGCCATGTATTGTATCTTTGAGCATTTGTTCAATGACTTGTCATATCGCAAGGATCACCCGTGTTGTTTCTATTTATAGTCTCTCTCTCTATATATATATAAATATAAATATATAGGGATCATGGGAGCAATTTATTTAGTAAGCCATGTTTTTTTTAAAAAAAATTGACCCAACTTTGGACGGTTAAGTCCTTCAAACAGAAGAACCCTTCAATAATACCTTTTTAAAATGTATATTTTGGTTGAAACGCTCATCTTGTGGCGAGATGGGCAGGAAGCAAATTTAATTAATAAAAAAATAAATAAAAATGCCTACACCTATTCTGTACTTAATGCTCTGGGATGAAAAGCTGATCAGACATTTCTTCGCTGCCTGGGTTAAATACTATATACTCTGTTGGGGGCCTTTCAAGTTATATTCTGAAATGAATGAAAAATTATTTACTTAGCAAATAAATCATTTGCAGAAAAGAGTGGGGCAAAATATTTAGCAAATACAATAGGCAGTTGTTTGAAATAATACTTTGGCAAATTAGTTTTGTTCCAGACTTAAAAGAAAAATCAATATACCTAATGTTGCTGTGGATATTAAAAGTTTACATCTTTCAGTTTGTTATCTAGACCACAGCAGAACTAAATTGTTTCATTTTAGCTCTTTGCTGCTAGCAATAATAGAAGGCTCACCAAAGCTTTTCGTCTGAGCACCTACAAGGATTTAGAAAGGAACAGGCTCCTTAGAAGGTGCTAAATAATTACAACAACAGAAATTCCTTTTTGCAGAATTTATGGACTGTTTTCCAGAGAGGACATGACAGCAAGGTAAGGCTGATAAATGGGGCAGGTGAAAGGATGAAATAACAAATAAACATTTTAGCAGAAAACATATGTAATCTCACATCTGCAGATCCCACATTGAATGCCTCCAGGATGAAGTACTAGTTGCCAGATTAAAGTAATTTTTTAAAATTTGGTTTCATTTTGCAAACCTGTATACTTAACTATAAAATCCTCTAAGCTATATATATGTTACTAATAGGAAGCAGATTTATATACTAACCTGGGAAAAATATGTCTTTATTCCAGCATTCCAGTATATTGTATCTTATAATTATTGCATTTTTCCTGGATTTCCAATGTGCACCAAAGCAGCAATATGCAACTGAGGCAGCTATGGGAGTTGGAGATAAAATAAAAAGAAGCCAAGGTGGCATCTACTACCACACAACCGCAATTCCAACTTTTTTACATGCAACATATACAAGAGGAAGTAGATCCTCAGTCACAAGAGTGTGCCCATTGTGACTTTTTTTGCCTACCTCTTTTATGCAAATGCTCCCAATACTACTATGTGAAGGAGACGAGTCAGCTACTATGGAGGCAAAAAAGTATTGGGGAGAGAATTTAGGAAACTGATGCAATCAAAATGGTATCTGAAAACCATTGAAACTGAGAGACAGTTTGGTCTAGTGGCACCAGGCTAGAAAACTAGGAGACTGTGAGTTCTAGCTCCAACGTAAGCATGGAAGCTAACTGGTGACTTGGGCCAGTCAATCTATCTCAGCGCAACTCTTCACACAGGGTTGTAGTTGTGAGGAAAATAGGAAGAAGATGATGTGTTGGATATGTTTGCCATCTTGAGTTATTTCTAAAAATAATAAAGGTGACTTATAGTTAAATTAAAAATAAATAGACACAAAATTGCACCTTTGCCTCCAAAATATCAAATATATCAGATAGGTATATATCATAATGAAGCTGCAGGGATCTTCTGAATTCTAGTTTCATTCCCTTTGGAATGGCTTGAATAGTTTTTTGTTTTCTTTTTGCATCTGCAAGGAAACCTAAATATATGTACTTTCCTTCTAGATTAGAGAAACCAGGAACCTGTGAGTTCTATATCTGCTTTAGGCATGAAAACTCAGCTGGGTGACTTTAGGCCGGTCACACTCTCAATCAGCCCAATCCATCTCACAGGGTTGTTGTAGGGAAAATAGGAGAAGGAAGGAGTTTTAGATGTGTCTGTCATTTTTTTTAAAACAGATTTTTATTTTTTTTGCACATACAAACATAAAAACAATATATCTTTTCTAGATGAAGTAATTGTATTTTCTTTTCATACATCCTTTTCCCCTTTTTTCCCATTTAAAATGTTATATCCTTAATTTTATTTTAATCAATTGCTTATTTTTTTCTATTTTTAGCATATTTAACATTTCATAATTCCTAATAGTACAATTTATCCCAATTTTCAATCACAACTCCTAAATTTAACTTTATGTTCTTAATACTTATTATTATATCCATTATTCAATAGGTGTTTATACATTTCACAGATAATACAAGAATATCATGGAGTAATAGTATATATCATCGCCCTGGGTCCCAATAGGGAGAAGGGCGGTATATAAATAAAAATTATTATTATTATTATTATTATTATTAAACAGCTCTCAATATTCTCTTCGTTATTTCCTCTTAACCTTTGAATCGCTTTATCTTCTAGACATTTCTTATATATTTTCCATTTATCATATCATTTAATTGAACATAATGTTTGCCATTTTGAGTTATTTATAAAAATAATAAAGGTGGGATATAAATAAATATAAATAAATTATATAATTTGGTTCAAACTAAGATGTGCACTGAACATGCTAGAATATTTGATCCAATCCCCATCACATTATTTCTTTCTTCTTTGCATGCTAGTTCTGTCCTGTACATGAGATCAGCAACAGCATCATTCAGTCTCCAGTTAGCAATTGCCCTATAACATTTTAACAAGGAATTCCTCAGAGTGACATATGATGATGTGATGGCAGCAGTTTCTAAGGCTAAGGCTACAGAACAGGTAGTGGGCTGGCAACTGTACTGAAGAGGCATCCCCTTTAGGTACAATGAAGTAGCACTTCAGATGACAGATCATGAAGATAGGAGTTCCATATGTCCTTATTCTTCAGATGCTTAACAGAAGACCACAGACGACTACAGGGTCTCCATTTCTTCCCCATGAAGCTAGGTTAGGCATTGCTCTTTCCTGCTGATAACTGGAGGTTTCTAGGTTGGTAGGAGTTTGGGGAGTAAGGGGAACATATCCTGTTGTGCAGCACACTTGGGTCTCAAACCCAGGCTATCAGTTTTCCAGTGACAAGTATAGAGCTTTTAATCTGAACCAAGACTTGGTCAGTTCAGTTATTCAGCCTCAAGCCCAATAGGTACACAAGCATCTTGCAAAAAAAATCAATCTCTAATTTGCTTCCATAGGGATGTGTGAAAAATATATATTGAGGGCTATTTATAATTTATGTTTGGCAAGCTACAAAGCAAACCATCTGGTTTTCAGCTCCCATTGTCTTCGGTCCTTTTTTCCAAAAGATCTTAGAGCAAGAAGAGAAAAGAAGCACCTCAAAAAGAATTGGGAAAAGGAAGGAAGAAACAATTGCATTGTTATAGATCTGTGAATACATAGGTTTATCTGGGAGTAAGAAAAATGAGTATATACCTGTGTATTTAGGAATGTTCAGGCAGGGGATCAATATATAGAAAAATTCTCTTACGTGGATGTTCTATATTTTTCCAAATTTATGCTGCTGAAAGTTAGCAGAACATCATGTGGATGCTATTTATATATACAAGGAGTCTATAGATAATTCTAAAGTTAGCTCTTGTTTCCTTTAAGTTCAAAAACAAAGTCATCCAACAAGTAATGTGCCTATGTACAAAATAATTTTATTCTCATTAGTTTGATTAATTAAAAGGATAACTAGGGCCAGGTGTGCAAGTGCTTCATTAAACAATCAGCCCTACCCTATGTAAATCTGACATACTTTGGCTCCATTCATCATAGTGAAGTTCCCACCACATAGATTGTAGAGCAGGGGGATCCAACTTTGGCAACTTTAAGACAAATAGACTTCAAGTCCCAGAATTCCCCAGCCAGCATAAAGCAAGGTTCGCTAAGAATGTTGATGCTTATCTCATATTTTCCAGAAAATGTCTGGTTGTCCTTTCAAACCCCCTGGACAAAACAATTAAACATTAAAATTTGCCTGTGAAGAGGACAAAACCCAACAACTGTATTTCACAATAAAAAACTCATACTAATTGATAATCATAGACGTGGTAGTGTCACGACTGGGAATGCTGTGCAGCCTCAGGACCTGGATGATCCTATCGTCACTGAAGCAGCATGAATTCAGCTTTGTGCCAGAAAATTTTGCAAAAGATTATTAATCCACCTCTCCATCATCTGAATCACAAGTCATAAAGCAATCCCAAATGTGCAAGGAACAGAATAGATGAAGATCCAATTCAATGTTTTAAAATGGCCAAGTCAAAGTCCAGATCTATACTCACAAGAAATGTTGCGAGACCAGATATAAGCAGTTCATGCTAGAAAAACCTCAGATATTACTGAAATTAAACAATTCACCATGAAGGAATAGACCAAACATCCAACAGACCACTGTGATAATCAATTACAGACAGCTTTTAGTTGCCATTATTGCAGCTACAGATGGCGCAACCATTTATTGAAACCAGTAGGGTGATGATTTGTTCATCTTGGCACACAGTTTAGAAATAAGTGAAAAAGCACCAAATGTTGGCATTTCTTGTTCAGTCAGACAGCCTTTATGTGTATATCAGTAGCACCCAAGTGAAGCACCAGTAACAGTAAGTGGCAAAGATAAGCAGAAATAAGGGAGAGGGAATTATGTGAGATATGGTGCCTACGGAGGGGAAGGGACTTCCCTGAAGCAGGGAGCACATAGAGAGAGATAAGAGGTAGCATAACCCAGAACTAAATAGGAGACAGAGGAAAAGAGTAAGGTTAGCCACTCCCTAGATAGAATCTCCCAGGGTGTATAAGTTAGGCTGATAGTAATGAAGATTTAGTCTGGCAAGATTCTGTCTATTTGGTGTGAGCAAATAAAGAATTGAACTTTGGCTAAATTGTTCTATGTCATTCTTGGGTTTAGCTTGACAGATTAATCCTTTTTCACAGGATGGCAGTTGAAGGAAGGACTTGAAAGAAAAAGAAGTGTGACTGATTCTTGTCTATTATTTGTAGCCAAGTCAGTGAGAAAATAATGGTCTTTGTATCTTCTGATGTTTATCCTAATTCCAAACAATTCTCATTCTTTCAATCAATCCTTAGTGAGTTTCTTAAAGCTTTGCCTAAAAGATTTTCCCTTTTAAAGCCTAAACTATTAATCTCCACCCAACTCCTCCTCTAACAGCAAACAATGATGATGTTATTAGTTTTTTTGCATGTCGTTTTGGAATTTAGATATAGAGGCAGTGTTATTCCACTTTTCCTTGCTTTAGCTATAGCTGTATAGTAACTTTCCCAATTTGGAAAATATGCTTTTAGCCTCCATTAGCCAAATCATCACTGATATTGGGTATTGCTAATGGAAACTAGAATCAACACTATCTGGGAAAATATAGGTTCCTCACCCTGCCATAAGAAGAACAAATAATCAGGGATGAATTCCAACAGAGCCTTTTACTTAAAATATGGTTATGGTGATGCTTATATTATGCCCCATGATACGGGTTGCTGCCAGCATCCTAGGTATCAACCAAGTAACTTCTTAAAATATAGGATGTTCCTATCATCATTATTATTATCTATTATTATTATTATCTATTATTATTATTATTATTATTATTATTATTATTTAGATTTAGATGATTTAGATTTAGATTTAGATTTAGATTGCCGCCTATTTGCCCATGGCGAAATATAATGAAATATAATGTTCAATGTAGGTATGATCTACTCAATCTATGATTATGATTCTTCATTTGAAAGAAAGCAATCTGAAGTCAGATGGCTGCAGCAGATGTGTAGCATGTTCACAGCCCGTGTTTAGCCAACCAACCACGTCCCACGGGTTGGAGAGAAACCCATCCCACACTCACAATGACGTGGAAGCGAGCAGTCGAGCACGCCGTCCTGCCCACGGTGGCCCGAGTCCTCTTCTGCAGCAGCTTTTGAGAGCTGCTGTCAAAGACCGCTCTCGTGCCAAACTTCCTGTCATCCAGAGAGATGTTGTATTTTATACCTAGGATCAAATGATAAAGGGAGAGTGGTGAGGTGGCCTAGAGGTGGAGCTCTCGCCTCGCAATCCAGGAGGCTGTGAGTTCGATCCTAGGTAGAGGCAGATATTTCTCTCCCTCTGGGCATGATGAGAAATATATCTGCCGAACAAAACTCCGCACTGGCAACAGGAAGAGCATCCGGCCAGTAAAACACACTTCTAGCTCCATTCAGTTGCCCAGACTCCACCCCGCAAGGGATTATTATGGGGTTGTTAAATGAAGATGATGATGATGATCAAATGGTTTGGTTCTGCAACCCAACAAGACAGACACAGACTTCAGAGGATAACGGCAGAAAAAACCATGGCTACCAACCTGCCTTCCATGGAGGGCCTGTACACTACAAGAGTCAAAAAGAGGGCTGTGAAAATATTTACAGACCCCTCCTCACATCCTGAACATCAACTGTTTCAACTCCCACCCTCAAAAGGACGCTATAGAGCTCTGCACACCAGAACAACTAGACACAAGGGCAGTTTTTTCCCCAAACGCCATCACTCTGCTAAACAAATAATGCCCT
>JANHFK010009555.1:101626-114456 GCA_036250565.1 Sibynophis collaris | reverse complement strand
ATGTTTTTTAATCTTTACTGGAAACCACCCTGAGTCCTGCAAAGGAGAAGGGCGGTCTAGAAATGTGATTAAATAAAAATAAATAAATAAATAAATAAATAAATCAGATAAACAATATTAGTCCAATTATGACTAAAAACATTAATTTAACAGTGTTCGTTACAGTGTTTCACAAGAAACAAATACATGTCAATCTATTTATGTAAAATAAACAAGGTTTACAATTAAAACATATAGCATAATTATAAAATATGATTAACATAGAGCCACTTTGGTCTAATGGTTAAAGTACCAGGCTAGAAAGTGGGAGACGGTGAGTTCTAGTCCCACCTTAGCGATTAAAGCAAGTTAAATGACTTGGACCAGTCACTCTTTTTCAGCCCAACCTACTTCACAGGGTTGTTGTTGTACAGAAAATAGGGAGAGGATATAATATTCCTGTCACTAGAAGTTTTATATGAGATAGGTAATCTCAAAGATATTCTGTTTTAACTAGCTAACGGGGTCAGGGGTCAAATCCAAAAATGGCAGTGGTAAGCCTACAGAGAACCTTATCTACTTCTTTGTGAATCACTGGCTCAAAAATCTCCCAGGTACCACTAGAAGACACTACCTTTGTCATCTCATGAGATCCGTGTCCACATAGCATCCAATTCAGAGCAGCTGTGAATGATTTCATACATAAAATCATCAGAGAGACACGACATTCTTGTCTAGTGGATGTTTCTATCAGATAATTTGTAATTCCTTGGGCCAAGCAAATCTCAGATGGTATTGTAGTAAAATGTACTGTATGTGTGTCATGATCATTTTATGTTTCTGAGTCACAAGGGTACCCTCAGCCATGGAAGCTCACTGGCTGACTTTGGAACCACCACACTCTCTTGTTCTAACCTGCATTACAGAATAGTTGTGGGGGGAAATGGAAGGCAGGAGTGCCTTGAGTTCGTGAACTAAGGTTGGAATATAAATTTAATAAGCAAACATTAAACATGTGAAGTAATTGAATTCTACTTTTGAAAAACAATAAAAAACAAGTTAGTATCCATTGCAGTAGATTTAACACTACTTTCTTTCATCTTTTTAGATGGAAGAAGTTCAATAGATTGACAGTTCCAGTATAATCTTTCTAAAGAAAATAAATATTCACATTTTAGCCTGTATTATTTATTTTGTTGTTGTTCTCAGATTTCTAGTGCTCTCTGCACGTTGCTTTATCCCGGTCTCATTCTGATTGACTATGGACATTTTCAGTATCTTTTTTTTTGTTCTGTGAAGATAATTTTTTGCAATGCATGGATATTGTGGAATATGTTTGTTGCTGTGTGGGTAAGAAAAGGGGAGGGGTGAGGGTAGTCAAAGCAATATGTGGCACAGCTAGATTGAAAGCTACATTTTTCTGCTCCATTTTATTATTTTAAGACATAAAGATTATTTTCATGCCATCTCAGAATGATGCTGCGGAATCAGGTAGGTTTTGGTGGCAGCGGACAATCAACAGAATCCTGTTACAGTTGCATATTCTTCATTAGTAAGCTCTTTACAGATTGTTGTCCTTAACAGAACAAACATATATAATTCTGTGAGTCTTGGACTTGCTTTGTGGGGAGTGCTGTTTCTCTCTTATGATTTTGACCTTTTGGGCTCCGTAGCATTTTGTTTTGCTATAAACTACAAACAAATGGAGCTCTACCACGCTTTGCCCTTCTTCTGCTACCTGCTGGGAAAGTGCTTCAAGAAAGGCCTGATGGGCAAAGGGTGAGTATCTTTACAAGCTGACATCCAGAAAATGGTCCTGGAATGCACTTAGGCTGTTTTGCATTGGGAATTTGTGCATGTCATTCATTTCTTGATTAGCTTTTGCAGTAGGGATTCATGTCATTATCATCCTCCTTCCCCCAGAGAAGCATGTTTCTCCTAAGTCATTAAATAACATACTAAATAGTTTTAAGAGTGTCTATAGTGTATCAAAATACACACAACTATCTTTTCTCTTCAACACCTGTCATTAGTTAAGCACAGGTCACAAATGTACACCCATATTTAGAAGATAAGAGTTTAGAATGTTTTTCTTCTTGGGGGAGGCAGGGGGAGCATATTTAACAGTTTTCTTAACTTTTCTACAATGTTTTCTACTTGGAAAAGTAAACTTTAAGTCAGAAAGTATTGTACATAAAAATTCTCTTTCTTTGAAGCATGATTACCCCCTCCCCCCCTTTTTTCTTACAGGTTATGGTTGTTGATGAAACTGTCTTTTATTGTCATTCTTTCTTTTGCGATCTGCTGGCTCCCATTTTGTACAGACATTGGACAAATTTTGCAAGTACTCAGAAGGCTCTTTCCAGTAGATCGAGGTTTGTTTGAGGTATGCCTCATGTTCCCCCTCCCAAGCTTCTTGTAAATGTTTTATATTTTTAGCTCCCTTGAGAAACCTTCACTTTGACCCTTAGGGATTTCATGTGGAAGATACACCAGAAGGCTAGTAATATGATCTGGCTTCTCTGACTGTCATTTCTTGCCAGTTATTTAATCCAGCATTTAACCCCTAGCTCAGCTGGCATCTTCTAGGATATTATACAAATAGAACTAATCCCATCGTCAGATCTATAGTTCAGGCATACATTTTTCAANNNTACATTTTTCAAATATATTCCACAATAATAAACAATGCCCTTGCACAATCTAGAGGTTTTAAAAAATAATTCAATATGAAAAAAATGAATTCATTGTTTCTTTTTTTAAAAAAAAATCTTCCAAAATAGAGATTGGGTTGATGCTCAAATTTGCATGGTTTAAATTTGTCCTGGTGGAAAATTTACAATTTGTTTGGCTGAGGTAAAGTCTTAAGATGTTCACCATAAACTGGATGGTTTTATTACTGGTATTACTTTTATTAATTTGTTTACACCAGACAGAAAAATAGTGATACACTTTGCAGCAGACTCACATCTGAAAATCATTAAGTACAACAGTGGTGATGGCACATCGTAAGAAACACTTAGGATCTTATTCCCCAGTCATATACTGACTGAAATGTTACACGATGAAATAGAAATAGAAATGTGACATGAAGAATAGAAATTCAGAAGCCAAAGGACTGTCAAGCAGTTAGTTTTTCTGACTGTTAATCTCACTTTATGCTTTAAAAACAAAAGAAACATATTGTAGATTTTAACGAAATGGGTCTGTATGATTTAAAAACTTCACACAGTTTATTCAGTGTTAAGATTTTTAGAGCTGGCATAGGAGTGGCTGATTGGGATATTAATCTGGGTAAACTAAGAAACTGTCTACTAAGCAATGCACAGTAAGTTTATCCTGGGGTGCCTATGACAGGTTCTTTGAATTGATTCCCATTTACAGACATGTCTTCGGTGCTGATAATTGTAAAACTTCACTGGCTATTAAGCTGGCACCTTATATGTTGGTGCTGCTGCCAAGCACTTGTCACCTTCAGCAAATTTGCAGTGTGTGTTCTGTATTCTTGTAAGAGAACAAGGAGATTGTTCAGTTGTTTGTAGTAGCTTTCTTGCTGTTATGTCTACACAGCTGTGATTCAAGCAGCTGTTTAGGGATGAGTTTCATGAGTATGCTAGCTGTGTGGTTACAAATTTAATTTGGAAAGTGATCCTAGCACAACTGCTAATGTCTTTAGACTTCGTGATTTATTAGAGGTTAACTCTGTCATTGCTGGCAGCTAGCAGGCGGTGCTAAATATGTACTAGTAAGAGAATGTGGCAGAATGTAGTGTAGCTTCATATTTGAAGAAATGTTTCATGTGGCTTTTTAAAATATGGATAATACATAGTTAAAAGTAGTTGTGTAGCATTGACAGTCTGGTCTCCTCAAAAATCTATGATTTTATGAGAAGTCTACACAGATATGTTTAATTTGATGTAGATTATTTCTGCCATTCCATGTATATAAAATTATGCTTTATCTTCAAAATAATGCAATACATTAAATATATTTTCAGGATAAAGTAGCCAATATTTGGTGCGCTGTAAGCATTCTATTCAAAATAAAGACAATCCTGACAAGAGAAACACAACTTAAATTAAGGTATGTAAATATCAAACTCCCCAAGCAGTTTCCTGTTTTGGTTTTAGCAAAAGATGCATTTCAAAGAACATATATAATTTAGAATTATTTAGATTTAGAATTATTTATGTTATATAGAACTATATAGAATTCTATAGCTAACGGCCTTAATAAAAAAGATTATTTCAACATTTTGTGGAGCTGTTCTCTGCTTGCTGGTTTATTCATTTGTGATTGAGTCAGACTTAGCTGAATCAATAACATCATCATCATTATGAAAGGAATCTTATTTCTCTTCAGTAACTATAAAAACTGAGCAATATCAAAGTGTTCCTAACCAATTCTCATCTGATTCTTGTTTCAGAATTAATCTGGTTATTGAAATCAATGGTTTTAATATGATATTATTACTTTATTTTTAGTTTTGCTTTAACATTCCTGACTGTACTTCCCAGTTGCATAAAACTGACTCTGCAACCTTCGCTCAGAGGATTTAAATATGGCTTGGTAAGTATATAATAACACATATTTAAACATAAAAATTCATAGTTTTGTAATACGTAATAATCTCTTTTCTTTATCTATTATAGTTGATAGGGATGTAGAAAGGGGAAAAGAACAATTCCAATCAGTGATTCCCTATAAAACAATCAGTTGGGCTAAATGCTGCTGACTTCTCCATTCTTAACTCCCCCTTTCCTGCTTCATTTGATCATGGAGACTAGGCAGTTGGAAAGAATTTATGTTGTGTGCTTCCTCTAATTTATTTATTCTTCCGTGTGTGTGTGTATAGTGGTTAAGGTGTTGGCCTAGAAACCAAGAAACCATGAGTTCTAGTCCTGCCTTAGACATGAAAGCCAGCTGGGTTACCTTGGGTCGGTCACTCTGTCTTGGTCCAACCCAACTCATAGAGTGTGTGGTGGAGAAAATAGGAGAGTAAGAAGTATTATCTGTGTTTGATATGTATGCTCGCTGCCTTGGGTTATTTAAAAAGTAATAAAGGTGAGGTAGAAATCTAATAAAATAAAATAAAATAAATAAAACATTTATTTCCAAAGGAGGCCATAGGTTTAGAATAATAGAGTTGGAAGAGATCTTGGAGGTCTTCTAGTCCAACCCCCTGCTTAGGCAGGAAACCCTACACTACTTCAGACAAATGGTTATCTAACATCTTCTTTAAAACTTCCAGTGTTGGAGCATTCGCAGCTTCTGGAGGCAAGTTGTTCCACTGGTTAATTGTTCTAATTGTCAGGAAATTACTCCTTAGTAATTTGTGGCAACTTAAAACTCCATGTTTTGTTCCTTTTTTTTCTTTTGCAAAGAATTCCTTTAATTTTCCATTACTGAAAGAAAGTAACAGTAAAATTGATAAATTGATAAAAATAATGTTGGAATGAAATATTTATTTAGCAAAAAAACAAATTGCCCTGTAGTATTAGGAAACATCATAAAGCGGAAGGTATCTTACATATTATTTTGTTTTAAAAAATCTTGATTTGGAAAAATACCCGATTTGGAAAAATACCCCAAATCTATCTTTTATAATGCTTTGTCTACCATCTTATTATAACTTGTCCATTTTTTAATATTTGTCAAGTTCTTTTAGTATCCTAGAATGCAGCTTATGAGAGCTTGATTTGTGGAGTCCTTGATGCTCTCTGAGCTTGGTTGTTTACTTGCAAACATTTCATTACCCACCTAGGTAGCATCATGATTATGGGACATAATTATGGCATAGATGATGTTACCTAGTTGGCCAATGAAATATCCTGAATCAAACCAAGATCAGAGAGCATCAAGAACTCCACAGTTCAACCCTGTGAACCACATATATTCTCTTCTGTTGGAGCTAGCTATTTTCTTATCAATTATTTAAGGATCTTCAACTATGGACTCTAATCTGTCATCAACTGCATGCACAAAAAGTTAGGAGATATTTTACTCCACAGACATTATTATAATAGTCTCTTTATAATGTCCATGAAGTTATTTGGCAATAAAATAATCCATGTTAACCTCATTCACAATATCTAGTTGAACAGTAAACATGGTTAATGAACAGTAAATATGGTTTAAATGTTGGGAATGGGACAACTTGCCACGACCAACTCGCTGCAGCCAACTCTTCATGGACAACTCACTGCAGGACATCTCATCACGGCTAACTCGCCATGGGACAACTCGCTATGGGACAATTTAACAATTCTATTTAATTATTTAAAATAAATAAAAATTATTTTAGTTTTTGCCATTCACATTTCATTCGGTCCCTCCTTTTGCGTCCTTTCTTCAATGATTCTATTCCACCATTTCTTTGGTATTAGTATAACTTTTGTCCAGCAGTGAGTTGTCCTGTAGCAAGTTGGCCATGGCAAGTTGGCTGTGGCAAGTTGCCCATGGCGAATTGTCATAGATCCTAAGCGATAGGCTCTTGCACTGTTAGTGGTCTTTGACATTGGACTGCTACCTGCAATATTTGTCAGAACACTGAAAAATTTAAAAGATGTAATAAAAACCGATCATAAAAGTTTTCGGTTTTATTTCAGATCAAAGAGGGAAAGTAGAGCTCTAACGTACCAGAAGCCTATTTTAAATCCTTCTCAATTTGTCTAGATCGCTTAAGTTTTATATCAATGATTTGTCAGTTATGTTGATTTGTTTAGATGACCTGGTGAGTCACTTACCTGGTTGATGATTTGTGCTCTCATCAACAACTAATCAGCTAATAAAGCTATCCAGGTACATGCTACTAATTTAAAGCTTTTTATCATATTGTGAACCTTGGCCAAGTAGCCATATTTTATGATATAAATAAAAGCTTTTGGTAATAAAGTGTGGAACTGATTGGCCATGACTAATAGCACAAAATAAAATAAAAGTAAAAGCAGATCTTGTCTAGCATTTAACATTCTTAATTTTCTTTTTCAAAGGTTTGCTGTTCATTGTCTTTCTTCCTCTTCTCATTCCAAGTGCATGAAAAATCTGTTCTTCTTGCTTCAGTGTAAGTAGTATTTTATATTAAAAATACTTTAATTATTATATAAAAATGCTTCACACTGGTATCTGGAAATATGTGTGAGGAAAACTATAGTGCTGACAAAAAGATTCCAGAATAAGATTCAAGCTTCTACAGAAGGACCAATACATTATGTAACATGTGAATTGTGAGCCCATGAATTTCTGCTCCCATTCTAATAGAATCCAGAAGGTGAAATCATGGACTTTTCTTAGGTCCCAGAATACTGAGTATGCACTGAAGCTGTAGCTGATCAGCAATGACCATGCAGGCAAATTCTTTTATCGCAGAGGTATCAAGGACATGAAGTATTGCTTACTCCTGTAGAAAGATCCATTATTTAGAGCATTAATCCATTTATTTTGTTGTCCTAATATTCTTTTATGATTATCAGGGAAGCAGTAGATGAAAAGTTACTATGGTTCTTAAACAATGCTTTTGAGCTTATATTTCTGTTTTCACCTTAGACCAGTCTGCTTAGTTATACATGAAATTCCTTTTATATCTACGTGGTTTCTTCTAGTTTCAACTTTCAGGTGAGTTTGAATGTTGTTTCTAAACAATTCTTCGTACTTTGAGAAGACATTTAAAGATTTATTTTACATTGTAATTTTTTTGGCTTGTATAACCTTGCTAGAATTCATGGTAATTCATGTTTCCCTTTACAGCATGCTTCCTCTTCTATTAAAGGATGGCCTTCTTTTGTCTTACACTGTCACAATGTTGGCTTTCCTCCTGGTGTGTACGACTTCTTTTTCAATATTTGAAAAAACATCTGAAGAAGATCTGCAGTTAAAAAATCTTTCCAGTTACCTAAGGAAATACATTACTTGGTTTAAGACATTTTCAAAAGATATGAAGAGTTTAGTAAGTAACTTACAAAAATATATTATGTGCACTAATTTTGCTAAGAGCATGTTCATGCTTTGCATGTTTTTCTTACCAAAGCATAAACCACTATACTAAGTTGCCAAACTTCATCAGTTAAACTATTGAATTACATTATTCAGTGATGCTGTTATCAAAAAATTGCTAGAACACTTTTTAGCATTACTTATGAGCAGTATCTAGCATCTTATAATCATGATCCTTCAAGATGACTAATAAAATGAACTTCATCCCTGTGCGTAATGTGTTAGTAATGCAGTGAGCACTTTATATACATTAGCAATAGTAGGATTATTTTTCTACTTGAAAAATGTGTACATTTAATGGTATTTTATTAGCATCAACCCTGGCAACCGGTAAATATGATGTTATGCTGCAGAGGCATTGAATTCATTGAAATGTTTATTTATTTATTTAATTTATATGCCACCCAATTTCCTATGTAAGGGTGATGAAAATAACACCCAATGAAACCACTTATTGGGCAAAACTGTAGTAACCATCATGCCTTTTCTCTTCTCCTACCCCAACATTCAGTTTTTCATCTCAGTTACTCTGATGAGCATCCTGACTTTAATGAGTGCCACGATGGAACCTCCAAAGCATCTACCAGATTTATTTCCAGTAGCTGTCTCTGTTGTATCCTGCTTACACTTTCTCTTTTTCTTATTGTATTTTAACATCATTGCAATGTGGGAATCAAAAGATGGTCGAAACCAGAAAAAAATTAATTAATTTCAAGGGTCAACTTGGAAAATTAATAGCTCTTATTTGGGACATACCATTTATGTTTCCATACACATACACTTTGCCTTAAAGTATTCTATAATGGAATGCAATTCTTTTTGTCATTTCATGTATTTTCTAGGAAAAGCCAGATGAAAATATTTACATTTTAATATGTACTGTTCACAAGAGACTTGTGCTTACTGCTCTTTTCTGTGCAGTAAAAAAAGACCCTTGACAGTAAGTTCAAAATAAATCCAGAAAATAAGAAGCATCTCAACAATCTGTGCAAGTTTATTTTAAACAGATATAATACCCCAATAATTTAATAATGTTATGATTGAATTGGTTTAATGTACTTCCCAAAATAAAACATGTTGATGTTACTGATTGTATGTTACAGCAATTACTCATGTCTATTGCTACTAAGTGCTATCTCTTACAGTGTATTTGATTACACATAATAAATTGCCTTATACTAAATTTCAGTATCCTCTCTATTATAAGCTTAAAATCATCAAGGTCAAGTGTCAGTGTCATCGTTCATCCTTTCCTGACAGTCTTATTTCAGTATTAATCTCAATAATATCTGAAGGCCATAACAGGAATTACAATGTATAGCGGTGGTTAATACTTTCAGATATATCAACATGTAAACCTTATAGTATTGGGAGATTTTCCCACATAAACATGAGAGTCATTGTGGTCATTAGGGTTCAGATAATTGATTTAGGAATAGGGAAACCTGAGTTGTAGTCTTGTCATAGGCATGGAAGCTGGTTGGGTAATTTTGGGCCAGTCCTCTCCTGACTGGAAAGTTGAAAAACAATGTACCAATGTGCTGAACTAAGAGGCTTTCATCCTTCAGTAGAGTGAAAGAAAGAGAACCTCAGTGCAGCACTAAAACTAGAATGCTTAATTAACAGATCACTCAAAAAAGCTCAAATCAGATTGCAAAATCAGGTTGTTTTGCATATTGTCTTGTAAGACACTTGCTTTTTCATAATGTGACAATTGAAGGCAGTTTTATAATACAATGTCCTAACAAAAAATATTGTTTGTTTGATTAGTCAGATTTCCATTCTGACCAATGGAACATTTAAAAGTTTTGCTTTTCTGTTATATATGAATATCCTCAATAGAGATACAACTACCGATAAATACAGTAAATCAATCTTACTCTAAGATCCATATTCAGTTGACTTTGGATATCATTCTCTATTTCTCTTTCTCTTTTCCTCAAAGTATGAGTATGTACATATGTACTGTATGTACCGTAAGTATGTTTGTTTGATTGATTGATTGATTGATTGCTAGCTAGCTAATTAGCAATCCTGTTCTTCAGTGTGTGTGTTTTTATACAACATACATACATTTTAGGGTGGTAAACTACTTTTTAACACTGAAATGTCAAAATGAAAAGAACGGGTAAATGGAAAATAATCAAATAAAAGTTTTACTGTATTAAAATCAAACGTTATTATAATTTATGAGATTTATATCTTGCTTTTCCACAGGAAGACAAATTCCCATACAGAGCATCCCTCTCATTTCCCCCTATAACCATCTTGTGAAAGGGGTTGAGCTGAGTTTGACTGGACCCCCCCCTTGGGGTCATTCAGTGACCTTGAACTGGGCCTCTCCAACACCAGAACCACTACACTAGTCTAGTTCATACATTTTAAAACTAGATGGTGACTTTTCCCAACCATGCCAACATGGTACAGAATAGTTCTATACAAACAGAAACACTTTCTACTATTTTTAAAAGGCTGTTTCTATAGTGCCTTCTCATGAGCAGCTTTTCAAAAGGCATAAACAGCCAAACATGAAGAAAAATAAGAAAAGGGGCTATAAGATATAATGGTTTATGTACAAAGAGCAAATGCAAATGTAAAGCTTCCGTCATCTCCAGGCCTATTCTCTCTGTGATTGATAGACAGCTACTGATTGTGTTGGTATCAAACTTGTATGGAAAAATAATGTACTTGCTCTTCCTACTGAATATATAGGTTACTTAACCCTCATGGCCCATTCAATAGTAAAGCATTCATTCATTCATGCTCCTGAATTTTGGCTTCCAATGTTAAGACTGCTATAGACCCTCTGTTGCTGCGTACTGTGTTTCTCCAAAAAGAAGGCCAGGTCTTATTTTCTTTTGACCCTCCTGAAAAAATGGCTAGGCCTTCTTTTTAGGGGGTTCTAAGAATTGATTCACCTTGCGGCAGTGGTACTGACAGTTCCACCCAGCAGGAGCCCACTGCTGTCCCATTTCTTCTGTGGCTGATTGCCACCACTTGCACATATCTCCCTGGCCTGTTTTGCTTTCAGATGCCTGCCAGAAGGCATCTGCAGCTGATAACAGCTCCGGATCGATCTGGAGCTCTGTTATCGGCTGCAGATGCCTCCTGGAAAGCCGCCTGCAGCCAATAAACAGAGCTCCAGACTGATCGGCTGCAGATAACAGATGCCAGGAGGCATCTGAAGGCGAAATGGAGGCCAGGGCGATGCGTGCGAGTGGCGGCAAGCTGCCGCAGAAGGTGAGGCAGGTGTCGAGGTGTGAGAGGCCTGGTAAGTAGAGCAGCTCCACCCCCCATCCCCTCCCTAGCTTATTTTTTGCCTGTGTGCCTCGCCCCACCCCCTGCACCCTGAGTGGGCGGGGTTTTAATTAGGGCTAATTTTGTAGGTGGGGCTTAATTAGATTGCATGCGCTCAAAAACATGATAGGGCTTTTCAAGGTGGGTCATCTTTTTGGAGAAACACAGAATTTATATATTTTACCCCTGAATAAGTATAGATGGGCCTTTTCTAAAGTTTGTTGTAATATTCATTTGATTTCATTAACCTCCTTATTCCTGGGAGATTTTGCCCCAGTGGCTCTAGGGCCATGTGGCGAACATATGGCATGAGTGCCACAGGTGGCACACGGAGCCATATCTGTGGGCATACAAATGTTGCCTTAGCTCAGCTCCAGTGCGCAGGCCAGCTGATTTTCAGGCCTTCCGGGCCCACTGGAAGTCGGGAAATGAGCTGTTTCCGGCCTCCGAAGGCCTCCATGAGGTGGAGAAGGCAGTTTTCCCCTTCCCCAGGCTCCCAGAAAGGCTCTGGAGCCTGGCGGAGGGCAAACAACGGGCCTACCATGCCCATCGTGCCATCTTGTGCCAAAAGTGGGAGTGCAGGGGGGGGTTGCGCATGTATGCGTGGAAGGCATTGAATTATGGGTATGGGTACACACGCGCGCTATCCACCCACACTCCTCCCATTTTTGGCACGCAATGGCAAAATGGTTAGCCTTCACTGCTATAGAGCTTTATAGCAGGTAGTCAAACAAACACTGCATTTTGCCTATTGCTCTTTATAGTAGCTGGTGTTTCATGGTTGCCCTTCACAAACTTTAAAGAGATGAAGACAAATGTCATATTTATATATAACATTTGGTATAAAAGAGTGATTATTATGCATTCTGAAGTATTTTAGGGGGAATTTAAACCAAAGTATTCCAAAGCTCTGTTAGTTAACACTAAGAAAATGTGGGTAATAAGCATTTTGTTTGCATTAGTACTGTGGAACCACTTTAAATATTAATTAATATTTTAAAAACTAACCTAGAGCAAAGTAACATGCCATATTGATCAACTCATATAAAACTTTTGAGTTAATTTGCTGAATTAACATAAGTATATAATGAGAGATTTTAGGGAAAAAATACAAATGTTGATGGATATCTATTACAATACCAATGCTTGTTTAGTAAGGCTTAAAATAATTTTAATAAATATATGCAAACAAGGCAACACTCCAACAGAATTAAATTCTGTAAATCAGCTGCCTACATAAAACTTTCAATGATCTCTTAAATAATTTTAATATTTAATCCATGTATGCGACAATTGCAAATCACATTAAAAAAGAAATTTTAAAGAAAATTTCTTTTTCTGTTCCTAGCACCATAAGAACATAGTATTGGATTAAAATTATGGTTATTTTAGTGTTTATTTTACTTTGTCTGCACAATGCATAAGTGAGATGCCAAGGACTTCTTATGAGCTCGGCTGTTCCAAAAAAACACTACAAAAATTCTTTGTAATTAAATCTTTTATATTGATGTAGGTAAACCATATACAGTAGAACCTCTGGTCATGACCATAATTCGTTCCAT